>MU709437.1:7932-25611 GCA_026770625.1 Nicotiana glauca
CCACGCGCGTCGAAACTAGCCAAAATCAATACAAATATATCATAATAGGCTAATGGAACAACACCCAATCGAAAACAATCAAAATACAACGAAAATCTCGAAACTAGCAAAACCCGAGCCCCAGGTCCGCTTCTCGAAAAATTATGAAACTCACATTTTTCGGAATCCTCGTCTCGCCACGAGTCCGTACATATAAATTTTATCAAAATTGGAGTTCAAATGAGCCACCAAATCCCAATTTTATATAGCAAAAATCCAAGCCCTAACTTCTTCAATTTATACCCAAATTCAGAGAATTAATGGAAGATTCTTTGATAAAATGACGTATTTAGGCCACGAGACTTACCTCCAATCACTTCCCGTCGAAATCCCGTCCAAATCTGTCAAAGAGCTCTCAAGGTGGTGCCAAAAATGGAGGAAATAATGAGGGGTTCGCGTCTGAAATTTTAATTAAAAAGCCTTCTGTTCCGCCCAGGTTTAACACTACGCGAACGCGGTCAACACCCCCGCGTTCGCGATGAACAAATTCCATCTGACCAAAATTTACTCTACGCGAACGCGACCCCTGGCCCGCGAACGCGATGCTCTGGCCCTTCCTCTTACGCGAACGCGTTCCATTCTCACGCGAGGATGCATGATCTGCTTACCCTTCGCAATCGCGAAGCCCCTGATGCGAATGCGATGAACAAAAATCCTTGGCTTCAAATTTCCTCTACGCGTTCGCGTCCACCACCACACGAACGCGATGCCTTAAAACCTGCAACACTTATGACAACAAAACTGATCACATAGCCAACCAAAAATGATCCGTTTGAACCCCCGAAATCACTCCGAGGCCCCCAGGACCTCAACCAAAACCACCAACCTACTCCAAAACATCATACGAACTTGTTCAAATCATGAAAACACGTCCTTAAATACAAAAATCATCAAATCAAAGCGGATTCAAGCTTAAGTTTCAACTAAAACTTTCGAAACCTATATTCCATAAAAAACCCAACCAAACGATGTCCGAATGACCTGAAAATTTGCAGACATAACCAAAATCACCTAACGAAGCTACTGCAACTCTCGGAATTCCATTTCGACTCCCGGATCAAAATATCACCTATCAACCGGAAATTGCCAAAATACTAACTTCGCCAAAATAGGCTAACTTCTTCACCGGACCTCCAAAATTACTTCCGATTGCGCTCCTAAGTCTTAAATCATCTTCCGGAGCTAACCGAACCATAGGAATTCAATTCCGAGCCCTCTATCTCATAAGTCAATATCCGATTGACTTTTCCAACTTAAGTCTTCTTAAAAGAGGTTAAGTGTCTCATTTCTTATCAAAATTACTCCAATTAAATTCTAATGCACCCAATACCGACGATGGGACATAAAACAATACCATAAGGGGGAAACAGGGCGGTAATACCTGAGACGACGGGTCAGGTCGTCACAGTTCGAGGCTCGATATTTGAGGCCCGGTAGCACCAAGCTATCCTTAATTATTATGTATGTCATTTTCAACATTTTTTAGAAATTTGTTTGTTTAATAAATTAAAATAAAATTTTTTGAATTGGACTTAATAATTATGTATGCCCTTTCAGGCTCGATATTTGAGGTCCGGTAGCACCAAGCTATACTTAATTATTATGTGTGTTATTTTCAATATTTTTTAGAAATTTGTTAGTTTAATTAATTAAATTAAAAATTCTTGAATTGGACTTAATATTTATGAATGGCTTCCATGCTCGATATTTGAGGCCCGGTAGCACCAAGCTATACTTAATTATTATGTGTGTCATTTCAAATATTTTTTAGAAATTTATTTGCTTAATAAATTAAATTAAAAATTCTTGAATTGGACTTAATAATTATGTACGGCCTTCCAGGCTCGATATTTGATGCCCGGCCGCACCAAGTTATCCTTAATTATTATTTATGTGAATTTTAGGTACCGATGGAATTTTGTTAGATTAAAGAATTAAATTAAAAATTATTGAATTGAACTGAATAATTATGTATGCCCTTCCAGGCTCGATATTTGAGGCACGGTAGCATCAAGCTATACTTAATTATTATGCGTGTCAATTTCAATATTTTTTAGAAATTTATTAGTTTAGTTAATTAAATTAAAAATTCTTGAATTGGACTTAATAATTATGAATGACTTCCAGGCTAGATATTTGAGGCCCGGTAGCACCAAGCTATACTTAATTATTATGTGTGTCATTTCAAATATTTTTTAGAAACTTATTTGTTTACTAAATTAAATTAAAAATTCTTGAATTGGACTTAATAATTATGTATGGCCTTCCAAGCTCGATATTTGAGACCTGGTAGCGACAACTTATCCATAATTATTATGCGTGTCAATTTCCAAATTTTTATAATTTTGTTAATTTAATAAATTAAATAATTAATTATTGAATTGGACTGAATAATTATCTATGAGTTCCGGGCTCGATATTTGAGTTATTTGATAATATATATTAATTTGTTACTTTTGTAAGTTTATTTTTATAAATTAAATAATTAATTTTATAAAGTGTTATTGGATAGAGTTTGCAGTTACTACATATTTAAGGCTTTATATTTTACTAAGCCAAAGGCTCTATATTTTGCACTCTACGCTAAAAGGCTCTATATTTTACTAAGCTAAAAGGCATTATATTTTACTACGCTAAAAACTCTATATTTTACTACTCTAAAAGACTCTTTATTTTACTACGCTAAAAGGTCACTATTACATATAAAAACAACAAATATAACATACAAAGATGCACAATAAACTAAATAAATAATATTTATTTATTATTTAACCAAATAAAAACAGAACATTAACAATATAAATTATTTATCAAATCTTAATATTTTTTATACCAAATCTAATAAATCAATTCGGGTATAAATAAGATACAAATTTAAATAAAAATATAACACAAATTAACATGAAAACACATTAAACAATACAAATATGCATGTATTATACGAGTGTCGACATAAACAAAATCGAAATACCACGATTTAAGTTTTTTGAATTTGATTGAAATCGAATTTTTGCACCCGAAAGAAGGATTCCAATGCTTGTCTTGTGTGTGAGACCTACACTCTTTGCTTTTTAGGTGACGGGTGGGGCCCAATTTTTTTTTTATTTGACGAAGGGGGGGCAACAGTGGGGTGAGTTTGTTTTTTAATGGAGTCTGCGAATATTTTGGGGAAGAAGAAGGGCCTTTATTTTATTAAGGCAATTCGCAGTACTGTACTGCAAATTGCTTATACGCAGCATAGTACTGCGAATTGCTGGGCCCAAAAATCGGAGTGTACTCAATTCGCAGTATTTTACTGCGAATTAGTTAATTTTTTTTAAATAATTCGCAGTACTCTACTCTGAATTACTTTAACGACTAAATTTCCGTTAAAGTAATTCGCAGTATAGTACTGCGAATTAGGTATTTAGGTAATTTTTTTTTGTAGTAAAAACGTATTTTTTGTCCAAAAAAATATTAGAAAAGTTTCGGATTCAATAAAATCAAAGCAGCTACAGTAACATATTATATGGACCAATGGGAATAATGTGTTTGGATATAATTACGAAATTGCCAATTTCCCTCTCCAGCAAGCAGGCATGTTGATGATACAGCCACCTCACTGTTGCTTCTATCTTTTAGAAAAAAATGTTTGGAAGAAAACATTCCAAGGAAAATTCCTTCTCCCGGTTTGTTTTTTTAAGACAAAAGCAAACGCCTTTTCCCCTCGTGAAAAACAGATTCATTGTACAAATAATTATTTCTTTTTCCGTAAAAAAGTTGACTGAAATTTTCCAACAATGCCTGTCTTCTAATTTGAGTTGTCTTTCTCTGCCGTGTTTGGACCAAACCTTTTCATTTCTTGAATATCAAATAATTAGCCACCATATGTACAGCTTCTAAATGATTCGTTTTGAGTTGGGATCATTCAACTTAAGTCTCCTTTTTTTTTCTTTTTTAATTTCTTCAATTTAAGTTAACGCTACTCAAGTAGATTTTGTTTTAGGTATAGTTTGAGTGTGAATCTAATTGAAATAATTGAGGATTCTTTGTCAATAGCTTTGCTTTATTTGTGTCTTACTGAAAAAATTAGTACGAGTTCCCTTTATATTCCACCAACTTTGATTATGAATCAGAGCAGTGCTATAACAATATGTGCAATAACAAACCTTTTTTACTTTATTATTTTGCCTCTCGCTTATCTTCCTCTCTCTTTAATATATTTTCCTTCTGTTTCTTAAAACATATCCGTAGTAATTGACTAATATTTTTATATACTTGTTTTTTTTTTGTAAAAAAAAAAGAAAGTTGCTCGTTTTCTCTATAGACAGTTCAGGATTAGATAGTAAATTTGGTGTATAGAAATTATACTACATAAGCGTTCAATTATTCATCATCAAAGAATGTGGTGCAGTGATGATCTTGCTCCTCGAGAGGTTTCAGATTCTGGTCTGAGTATGAAAAAATCCTTGGTAGGGACTGCTTCCCTCCGAATGGGTCCCTATTCTGCACGAATTCGAATATAATCGGGCTCCAACTCAGACACCGAACACCTAGTGGGAAAGCATAAAAAAGATTCCAATTACTTACTCTATCTCTAAGCATTTAAGCGTTGTCGTTTCTTAATACTAAAAAAGAATACATAAACTTTCAATTACTCTAAAATTCTCCTTTTTGATGTGTTTGATAAGAACTAAGTTTGCTAATTGCTACAATTGGAACAAGAGTGAGTTGGGGGATTTTATTTTGAGAATCAAAAAAATATTAGGAATAAGTAGTAAGATTATTGGTCATACCAAAGTTTGTTTGATAAGTTAAAAAGTCAAAAGTTTTTTATAAGTTATAAATCACTCAAAACAACAACTACTGCAAGCCTTGCTTCTTCTAATCTCTTTCCATATTTTCCTTCCGCAGCCACATATTCACGTCATTTGACCAAGTCATAACTCAGTCATACATTTTGAATTTTTAACTCGAAAATTCCAATGATGTAAGTAACTAATACTCACTCCGATCAAAAATAAGTAATTTTTTTGGATGTTTTCACACAGATTAAGAAATTTACCTTTTAGCATTAATTAACAATATAATTGACCATATTAACCTTTACTATCTCACATAAATACTCCTAACACATATTCCAAGACTATTTACTCCAAGGACAATGTAGGAAAAAAATGATTAATTCTTTCTTGAAATCTGAAAAAATCACTTATTCTGGACCACAAAAAAAATGCCAAAAAATCACTTATTTTGGACCGGAGGGATTACTACCATATACTCAATCACAAAAGTAAAACGCCTACTCGTAATCACTCTCTTAAATTGCGATTAATTTTATTTTATTAAAGGTACGTTTAATATAACCCTCAAAATTTGCTCGGCCTCCGGTCAACATTTGTCAACACCCTCCAACCCTAATCCAAAAAGAATTAGGAAAAGAAATTATGTGCCTACGTGTGCGTTCTGACTGGTCGTGTTCCATGAAATTCAGCAAGAGGGACCCATATTGCCACGTGTACAATAAAATCCAGTAAGTACACCTCTTTTAGCTTCTGTTCACTGTTTCTAGCTTTTAACCTTTTTCAACACCAGCTAAAACTGCAAAAAACTTTTCTCCTTTTTTTCACATACATACACCATAACTGTGTATTTTTCTCCTCCTTTTTTTTTTTTTCCTCTCTCTACAGATGACTGAGGAATTCTTAAAAATACATACATGACGACGCCCTCAGCCGCCGTCATCGCCGTCGCTGCCATCGTCGTCATCCTAGTAAACATCGTTAATTATGTTCAAGCCTTGGGTGGCTCCGCCACCACTCTCGCGGTCGTCTACGGCGACCCCACCACAATCTGCGGCATAGTTGCTAACCAATCAATCCAAGGAATCCAATGCTGGAGGGAAGGCGAATTAACATCCACATCCATTTCACCGGACGTCTCATTCAGCTTCATCGCCGGCGGTGTCCGCGGCTTCACTGCCGTACGCAAGGGCGGCTCCGCCCTCATCTACTGGAATAGCACCAGTTACATCCCCAAACGGCTGTATTTCAGTTACTCAACCTTGTTAACGACCGTTACAATGGGTGACACACAAATTTGTGCCATAACAAACCGTACTACCCAAAATGCTACTACCTGCTGGAGAGGCGATTCCTATTCGGCCCAACAGCCAAATAGGTCGGCTCAATTTACATCAATCTCATCTGGGTCTGGATTTTCTTGTGGAGTTTTAAAAAGTTCAAACAGAGTCGTCTGTTGGGGAAATAATAGTACTATTGCTTCAACTATCCAGTCAGCTTTCGCTAATGAAACAATGGTGAACATATTCGCGGGTGGGTTTCACGCGTGTGGGATGAACACTACCGGATTCGTAATTTGCAAAGGTAATAATAATAACGGTCAATTGAACGTTCCGTCTAATTTAGCTTACGAGTATTTTGGATTAGCTTTGGGGTTGAATCATACTTGTGGAATTCGCAGTATGAATCATACAGTGGTATGTTGGGGTGGGAACGGTAGATTTTCAAGTAATGTTGTAGAAGCAGTTTCATTTGAATCAGTTGTTGCGGGTGTAAATTTTACGTGTGGATTGACAACGAGTAATTTTTCTGTGGTGTGTTGGGGGCCAGGTTGGAGTAGTAATTTGTATCCTCAAGGAGCTGCACTTCCTTTCCCAATGATTTTACCAGGTCCATGTGTAAAAAGTAATTGTACTTGTGGTATATATCCTCAATCTCAAAATCTCTGTTTTGGAAACGGTAATATTTGTAGGCCTTGTGATTTCTCTATTTTAGCACCACCTACTTCACCACCGCGAGTACGGCAGCCGCTGCCGCCAGCGGTGGTGCCTTCGCCGCCTTCTAGAAGGCTAAGAAAGGGTTTATTGGCTTTTGCTGTTGTTGGATCAGTGGGGGTTCTTGCAGGTATTTGTGCTTTTATTTATTTTCTGTGGGCTGCTGGTTGTTTTGGAAAGAAGAAAGTTCATAATTCAGTTCAACCTACTATTACTGCTACTACTACTTCTAATGGTGGGCAAGTGTCTAGTGGTAGTCCTGTTTCAAGATCATCGACTCTTAGGCGTCAAGGGTCGCGGTTGATGAGACGTCAAAGGAGTGGAACTTCATCTAAACACGCAGACAGGGCAGAGGAATTTTTGTTTTCTGACCTTGTTGCAGCTACTAACAACTTTTCTTTGGAAAACAAGATTGGTGCTGGTAGTTTTGGGGTTGTTTACAAGGGCAAATTGCCTGATGGTCGTGAGGTTGCGATCAAACGTGGAGAAACGGGTCCAAGAACAAAGAAATTTCAAGAGAAAGAAAGTGCATTTGATTCCGAATTGGCGTTCCTGTCGCGGTTACACCATAAACACTTGGTTAGACTTGTTGGTTATTGTGAGGAGAGGGATGAAAGGCTTTTGGTTTACGAGTACGTGAAGAATGGAGCGCTTTTTGATCATTTACATAATAAGAACAATGTGGAGAAGAGTAATAGTATAGTGAATTCTTGGAAAATAAGGATCAAGATTGCATTAGATGCTGCACGAGGCATCGAATACCTTCACAATTATGCAGTCCCGCCTATAATTCACAGGGACATTAAGTCGTCCAACATCTTGATTGATGCAAACTGGATAGCAAGGGTGTCTGATTTTGGGCTATCGTTAATGGGGCCAGAGTCCCATCGCGATTACAGTACGCCAATGAAGGCTGCTGGCACAGTCGGGTACATTGATCCCGAGTACTATGGTCTAAATGTGTTGACAGCAAAGAGCGATGTCTATGGACTTGGAGTAGTGTTGTTAGAACTTTTGACAGGGAAGAGAGCCATATTCAAGAATGAAGAAGAAAATGGGGGTGCGCCAATGAGTGTGGTGGACTTTGCAGTGCCAGCAATTATGGCTGGAGAATTGACAAAGATTTTGGATTACAGAGTAGGGACCCCAGAGCCAAATGAAGTAGAAGCAGTAGAATTGGTGGCCTATACTGCAATGCATTGTGTGCATTTGGAAGGGAAAGACAGACCCACAATGTCTGACATTGTTTCTAATTTAGAGAGAGCTTTGGCTGCATTTGATGATAGCCATGGCAGCATCTCTAGTGGTCCAATATCCTATGTTTCTGATTGATCTTCCACTTACCAAAGACCCCTGATTCTTTTTTATCTTTCTTTATTAGGTTATCTTTGTCTTGGCTAATTTGTGTGATTATTTTGTCATTAGTGTAAAGAGTAGATTGTTCATTCTAACATGATGTCTAATGATCCTGTAAACTGCTGACTGCTGAACATGTTTTACATGAAATTCTTTTCCTCCTAGAAGATTACACATCTTTGCTATCTTATTTGCATACTTTGTATGGGACTTATATCTTAATTTTGAAGAAAGGCTAGATAAGAAATTAGAAACACGATAAACCCGATGGGTTGACGCCATAATTCCCACCCCCAAAAATCATATTTTGATTGCTTCCACTAATATCAACTGTACTTGACCTTTTAGATAATCCATTTTTAATGCTCGAACTCAAAACCGTCATAAAAAGAGTGGAGGATTTACAAGTGTAAATAAAAGACAGTATACTAAGGTTGTTGCAGCTTGTATTTGACAAAAGAATAAAGATAGCCCATCCTTATTGAGTGATGTAGCAAGTCTAAAGATATACCGAACCCAAAAAGTGGTCCAACAATTTGAAGTTTTTCGCTTTTTTGTGACAAATGACAATTAATTCCTGCACGTTGGGTAGAATTAGATGAGTATTGACTTTGAAAATTGACATTAAAGACGGTCAATTAAGGCAGTCTCTCCAAGATGTTTACACCTGTAGGGCCTGATGTAATGGACTTTTAGCCCCCTTAATAAATATTACTCCCTCCTTTCATATTTAATTAGATACTTTCTTTTTGGTTTGTTTCAAAATAAATGACATATTTTTAAATATGAAAATAATCCAACTTTAAATTTCTTATTTTACCCTTAATGAGAAGCTTTCATAACCACATAAAAGTCATGTCCCCACAAAGCTTTACCCCTTAAGCTTTTAAGACCACAAATTTCAAAAGTCTTTCTTTTTTCCTTAAACTCGGCGCCGAGCCAAACTAGCTCATTTAATATTAAACGGAGGGAGTAAGATAATTGCATCTCAGCCCTTAATTATTAGCAAATTCTAATTTTTCCGTTACCAAATATGTTTAGCCTTCAAATTAGAAAAGTTGTGCGTTTTTAGTCCTTCCACTACTACATATTTGTAAATTTAATAATTTGTTTTACATATAAAACAGTCATTTTATGTAGAAATTAATCATGGTACTTTCGCTCCTATTTTACGTGACAAACCTGAACTTTTTGTGTAAATTCGTTAGGAAGAGAGTAAAGTACATTATTCTATCAACTGAAGGTTAAAGGCGTTGAATAAAATATCATTGTACTAAATCTTTAAAATATCCAATAAATAAAGGATCAGAATTACAAATTTCCCTAAATAGTAGTGGTTGGCAGCGGTACCTGTTAAATGATATAAATTTCCAAAAGTAATATTGTTCTTCGGTTGCACATTCCATTATAAATTAATTAAGGGTAGTAAATGTGGAATTTATTTATGGTCGGTGACACAAGCTTAAGTCATTCTTGATATAGATTTAAAGTATTATGCCGTTTGCCTTTATACACATTTATGAGAATCCGATATGATACAATTGAGGCAAACAACACTATCACTTCCCCTTGTTCTTTCTGCTTTTTAATGAAATGAAATAAATAATTATTAACTCCCGTCTGGCCATAGATTTTGGCTATTTTTTTTAAAAATAAATGAAAATATTATTTATTCATGAAATATGATTAGTAATTTCAAAAAAAAAATTTGGAATAAACTTTTAAGTTTCTAAAAGCAGTTTTTTGGTGAAAATTTCTCTTCCACTCACAAACTTTAATTTTTTTTTTCAAATAAAATGTATGTCTAAATATAACTTTAGCTTCCAAAAGTTATTTTTCAATTTTTAAATTTTTTTTTTTTAAGTTTCCATCAAATCTATGTCCAAGCCTAAATTAGTCAATGGAGAAACGCAAACTTCAATTGTTTTAATATTTTTAACGTGACAGAGAAGATGAAAAATGGATAGTTAGGAGTTGTGTAGATGAAAATATAGCATGTAGCTTATGTTGTAGCGATAAAGAGAGAATATCCCGAATCATCTGACACTCTTTCTCATTCCAAAAAACAAAGAGAAATTACAACTACAAAATAACGTCCTTTCAGTTAATGCGTGCCAATTATTCTATAGTTTACTTTTGAATGACGAAAGCACATACGTAACCACAAAACTAATGATAAAACAATGTAAAATATTGTAAAAATAAGATATCTGTTTACCTCGAAAAATGTGAATACCAATTAAAGATAATTTTTGGTTTTAAAGATATGTGATTTATTCTAATATCAGTGAATATATAAGTAATATTAAGTTTAAGTAAGAAGAATTGATGAACAAAACCAGTGTTGTTAGAGCAATGAGGATCTCGAGCTCGATTATCTCGGGGGCCTCGAGGTGAGCTAAGAGCCAATAAAGTAACGATAATAAAGCTAAAGAACAATTGTTGAGCACGATAAACAAAAAAAGCAGAGTAGAATGTTCTATTATAGTGAATGAGATCTCTTTACAAAGATTGGGGTCCCCTTTATATAGAAGCGGAAAACCCTAATAAGGTACGTTTTCAATTATGGCAAAGAATTCTATTGGTACAACTGTATAGCAATCTAATACTGACTTGTACTATTTCGTACAAATCTTATCCCTTAGTTTATACCTTGACCCACGTGCTTTTGGAAAATTTCCGCTCTTTCTTGAGTGCCCTCGAAATTATATTACCCCCGAGGCAGATCATGACGGGTCCCTGATAACTAGGGATTCTAGTCGATTTTATGCTCCTTTTTGCTTGAGTTTTGGATTAAAAGTGTGTACAAGTATTCCCAAAAGCTAACTTGATGCGCTTGTTTGCAGTGTTTGGTAAAAAAGAGACGAGAATGTCATAACCAGCTCAAAAAAGAGTGAAACCGGCACAAGCTCAAAGCCAAATCAACCGAGAGCTACAACGGAAAACCAACCGCGGACGCGGAGGATCCATCACTGAGGTGGTCCTTTTATCGTGGTCCGCGGTTGCATAGATTCAGAGAGATACCATTTGAAGTTGTTCAAGTCACCACTGACCACGGTGCTTGTATGCGGCAGCGGTGACTCCACCGCGACAATGGTCCTTTTACTGCAGTCCGCGGAGAAGAGATTTAGAGAGCCTGAAACCGTCGTTTAGCTGAGCACGTGAAACCGTCGTTTTTACCTTTTAGAGTAATTTTATAGCTTGTTTAGCAATTAGTCTTTGATTCTTAACTTGTAATTACATTTTATGGCTTCTATTTCATCTCAATCTATGATTTTTTCTTTAATTATGAGCATCTAAACCCATTAACTAGGGTTGTGGCTCAACCCTAATATGGGTATTTAATGGGTCTCCTATTTTAGGGCTTAGATGTTTATGGGTGATTGATATTTGGTCTGATTTGTGCTTATTTTGTTGGATTGGTGGTTGCAAACACTAATTTGTGCCTTTTTGACTTAGGCTCTTCTTGAGAAAGAGATCTTAAGTTTGGGAAATTCAGGTCAACAAGGAATTTGGGTGTATTCAAGAGATTGCTTGCACAAATTGCTTGCACAAATTGAACACCCAATTGGGCTTGAGAAAGCCAATTAGGGCAAAGTCACTCAAACTAACGAGAGGTATAGAGTGAGTATCTTCGTGCATTGGCTAAATAATGATCTCAGCTATAACATTATTGCCCTAAGTTTTAGATCCCGTTAGATACTCACCTAGGAGTAAGTCACTTCCCTAGTACCTTTTTACCAATTTAGAAAACCCTACAAAAATATCTACTTAGCTTAATTTCGTGCACCATAAGTATTAAATTAGAAGTAACAAACAAACAAAGAATAATTGGAAGTGCAAACAATAACATCGCACATTGCTATATTAGATAGGAACCCAACTCCAAACCTTATCTTAGCTACCTATGGATTCGATCCCGACCTTTTCGGGTTGGTGTAGGGTTGGAACTAATCGGTCCCCGATTTTCTTCTCGAGATGCGCTCATCTGGGCCTGGCTTGGTTCTTACTTCGAGCTTCCAGAACTCGAGCTCAGAGTGTAATCAAGTATTCTAAATCGAGCTCTCCGATTTCTACCGTATACAGATAGTCCCCACATTTCTTAGAATGAAATGGTATGAAATAATTTGGATTTTCGAAGTCCTCAGTGATGACGTCGTCCCCGTGATGCAAGCATTCGAAGTGACCAAAATGTCCCGTTGGTCCACTTCCCAAAAAACATTGAATGCATGCCAGTATTGGTCGGACACTAATGCCGCCGAATCGTCGTTGCCCTTATATAAATATGAGGAGATTCCTCTAAGTAAAGAACTTTACTCTTTCTTCACCCTTTTCTCATCTTCATCTCTTTCTCTAATCACCTGTTTCCTCTGCATCTTTAAGCACCGAAAACGCCAAGATCTTGCTAGAAACACCACCCCCCTGTGCACCCATATTATTTAGCTTACAACCATGGCCAAAACTTCTAAGACGGTACCCAAAAAGGATAAATCATCGCCTTCCTCTGCCTCCCGACTATCCAAACCGGTGGTCCCGCCAACACTTAAGGAAATCACCCCCGAGACTTGCATTATTAAGAAAGACTTCAGTATCAAGAATCCTCTCGATGTTCCAGGCTAATGTGAGCACGCATCTTGATATATTAGCTTGATATGAAGAAGCTTATCAAGGATGTAAAGATGGACTGTTACTAGGGAGATAAGGTTGAGGCTCAGATCCCGAACCCCGACGAAAGCATTACTACTTACAAGGAGGGGTTTTTGAGTGTTTACGCTTACCCTTCACACTGGGTCCCATCGATGCGGTGCTGATTGACTTCTGCAAAACGTACGGAGTCACCCTCAGTTAGATTCACCCTTCCTTTTGGCGTATCGTGATCATGTTACAGTATTTTTCTGAAAAGGCCAAGGGTTTGGAAGTCACCCTCAGCCACCTGGTTCGATTATATCGACCTCAGTTGTTTCGAGGGATCATCAAGATGCAACGCCAAACAACTAAATCCTTCTTTGCAAGTACTAACAAACCCAAAGATCGGGGTTGGATGAGCTGGTTTGTTAGAGTAAGAACTTCGGACGTCATCCCCGAGGATAAAATGCTATTCCCGGAGAGTTTTAACTTCAACTATAAGTGGAGTTTGTATTCCCTATACCTATTCATATTCTGCTTCCATGTTTCATAACTCTGTTATCCTTCTTCTGGAAGCCAATGCTTGGGCACCCTCAGCGGTGCCCGACCTCAAGGATTGGGTCCGAAAGTTAGCTGCTACTTCTTCCTATGATGAGCGCAAGTGGTTTGAATTATCGAAGGGCTAGTAGGAGGCCAAGAACCATTTTCAGTGTCTTTTAATGGTTTCAACCACTTTTCATACATTGGTGGTGTTTCACTTACTTATGCTTACTTGTGTAGGCCTTGGTGATGCATCGGAGATGAGGCCGGTTCCTCCCGGGGAGAAGACCAAACCTTCAAATCCGAAGTCCGAGAAGGATAACAAAAGGAAAAGGGTTTCGAAGCCTGAGGACCCACAAGATAAGAAAACCCCTACTCAAAGGCCGCGGAAAATATTTGCTCAAACAGGCACAGATTTGGCCCATGATTCTTCGGATGATGAAGAAAATGATGATGAAAAGTAGGCATTGGTGACTCGGACCAGGAAGCCGGTCGAGGCCGCCAAGCCTTCCGAACTGGAAAACTCATCCCGTGGTGAGGATGCCCCGAGGGAAGAAACGGGAAAGGCCCATGTGTCCCTGGAGATTGAGATTGTCCCTTCGTCTTTAACAACTATACCGGAGGGGTAAATGCTGAGACCCCTAATGCTAATGAGAACGCCCCGAGTAAAGAGCTCAGGGCCACGACAATAGGTCATTCCCTTTCTTTGTTGACTTATCTGAGGGGGCAATTGAAGAAGCCAATGCTCTGTGTAAGCTCTATCCAAGCAAGGTCGTCGAGGACGATCCTTTCTAGGGTTGCTACACTGAGATTGAGGATGCCGATGACTTGAATGATGCGTCCACTATATTTGAAGAGGCTCAACATCTCCTTTCCCGAGTAAGTACTTACCTTTAGTATTGCAATTTTGTCTTTCTTTTCTTTCGACTGATATGTCTCCATTTCATGTATAGGCCATCGCAAAGTTTAGAGCTAAGCTGAGCCAATGCGAGGCCAAACTCAAAAAGTTTCAGGTGAAGAGAAGGCCCTGAGTCTCCTCTATATCCAGAAGGAAGAGGAGCTTAAGGATCTCCAAACCGCATTGGCCAAAGCTCAAAAAAGCGAGCCTGAGCTAGATGAGTAGGTAATTCTGATTTTAATATAGTTCAGCCTTCTTGGATCTACTTCGGAGGCTAGTACTTAGATATCTCAGCTGCAGCAAAAGCTAGATATGATTGGGCAGCTCAAGGGCGAGGTAGATCAAGTTCCGACTGATTGTCATCAGTGGAAGAAGAACATGGATAAACTTGCTGCCGACAAGGAAGTTGTTACGGCCCAATTGGCAGCTCCGAGGTGTTGAAGTGAAAGGTCTGACTCAGGCCAGGAAATTCGTGGGGTTGGAGGCCGAGTTAGCTAAAGCCCTGGCCGAAGCTGCACAGGCTAAGCCTAAAGTTGTACAAGCTAAGGCCGAAGCTGAGAAGGAAGGATGCATCTGATAAATCCATTGCTATATACTCGAGGGAAGCCGCGACCGTTTCAAGCTGAGTTGAGGGAGGCCTCCGACCATGGAATATGGATAATGAATTGTCCATGTTCCAAGCTCGGAGGGAGACTCTCGAAGAAATCCATGCCCGAGGGTTCAACCTTGTTGGGGAGATAACTAAAGCAAAGGCGCGGTAAACCGATGCTAGGTTTCTTGTTTCCTCCAATGACGAGGATGTAGTGAGTGGCTCCAGGGATGAGGAAGGTGAAGAATATGTTCTCGAAGGAGAGGAGACTCCTGAAGGTAGAGCCGCTGAAGATGTAATTTCCGAAGACGACACTCCTAGGGGTGTGAACCCGAAAATATATTAGGATTTCTTTTTTGTGTAAGGGCCACTTGTGGGCATTGTAATATGTTTCGTAATTTTCCCTTATAAATATAAAGTATCTTTTTTCTCTTTCCTCGATTTATGTTTCCTTTTATTTTGTCCCCGTTTGTGAAAAATTTCGATGATTCAAATACTTAGCTTGAGGATCGGTTTAGACTCGTAATAAACCCTTAGGTTTTTATTGCTCAAGATCATACCCCTTAAGGTTTTAGATGATCCTCGAGCTAAGTTTAAAATCAATTTTATGCAAGCTCGGAACAATGGGGCCTTTGGGTCCGAGTTGAATGAGAACAGAGTCTACAGAGTCTCAGACTCCCACAAGCTTTTGGTCTTGTACCTCTTTTAAGCTGGCCCTTAGGCTCTTGTATATCGACCCTTAGGCTCTTTAAATTGGGCCATTTCGGCCTCTAAAATGGCTATATATTTCTTCCCTCATTTCGGCTAAAAAACTTAGTGAAATTTTAGTTATGCCTTAGCATGTATTTTTGTAATAAGAGCCTTATTAGTCGTCTCGTTTATGTAGATATAATCGAATACCTCATGAGGTTTTTTCGAAGGCTAGTGTTATCAAAGCCTTTGGATTATTCGAGGGTTGAATTTATCGAAGCCCTTAGAGGCCGAATTTATCGAAGCCCTTTATATTTTACTTTTGCCGGGGGTAGCCTGACTTAACCAGTTTTTCAATGTTTGAAGGCCTTTAATTTATAGCGAAAATTGGATGTTTTCGAATCGTTTTGTTTGGCTGTAGCATTTGTGTGATCCTAGTCTTTAGTATGGCCGTAGCCTTCAGGTTTGTCACTTTGACTTGTTTCCCAGTAACTTTCCGAACTTGTTCGAAAAGTTAGACCCCGAGTATATTTCCCTTGGTCTTTGTTTTTGAGGGGGTGCCTCTTTGAGGTCCTGTGAACCCGAGTATGCCTCTTTAAGGTCTTATAAGTTCGATTGTTCGACGACTCGATGTGTCGATTGCTGATGACAGTCCCCGGGTATTCGATTGCATTCGCGGTTTTGGCCCTTGGGCCGTTAAATGTGAAATTAGTAGACCTTTTTGAGGAACAAAATATTTTTATGTAGTAAGAATGCTTCTTCAAGTAGTTGATACATGTGTATATGTTTTGCCGCTGGGGGCTCGATTATTCTACATGGACACGATTCATTTGATCGTTTGGCCCATTACAACATTCCCCTATCGAGGCCTCCTTGGCATGAATTGCTTTCTTCGAGAATGCATTCTCCGAGGGTGATACCCCCAGTGTTCGAGGTTGATTAAAAAGAGGCCTTGAATACTTGTTGAATATTCCTTAGGTAACATATAAGTGTTGCCTCGTTGAAAACCTTGCCGATAAAACCCACTTGGGATAAAACCCGATCTAAGGGAAAAAGAGTGCAACACATGCTTTAAAACCCAAGGTCTTCATGCTTTAAAACCCAAGGTCTTCAAGCTGAAAGGCGCCTCGATGTTTCCAATCAAATATCTGCAAGGAGTTAGTTTTAAATACAAATGGAAAAGGGGAGAAAAGTTATACCTCAACAGTAATATCGTTTTAGCAATGATACATTCCAATTGTTTGGTAGTTGTTCGCCTTCCATTGTGCCAAGTTTATAGGATCCTTTCCCTACGACTATGTGGACACGGTAGGGTCCTTCCCAATTGGGGCCTAGTTTCCCTTTGTTTGGGTCTCGAGTGTTGAGAGTGACTTTCCTTAGGACTAAGTCCCCGACTCCGAAATATTTAAGGTTCGTCCTTTTGTTGTAATTGTCACACCTCCTTTTTTTTTACTATATTACACCCTATGAAGGGTATAATAAAAGGATTTTTTTCAATTAAAGGACAATCGAAACGGGATTCGTTTATTAAGAAATTCAGAGTCGCACTTGGGAGATTTATGGTGTCCCAAGTCACCGGTTTGAATCCCGAATCGAGGAAGGGTTTGACTCTGTTTAACAATTGCGAACCAGAAATCTGGATAAGGAATTCTGTTAACCCGGGAGAAGGGGTTAGGCACTCCCGGATTCCGTGGTTCTAGCACGGTCGCTCAATTGTTGTATTTGTTTTTATCTGGTTTCCCCATATGTTTTATTTTTGCATGCCTTTTTATTGGTAATCCGCTTTCGTATTTATTGATTGTTTTTTATAAGACTTGCAACGTTACGAAAATGCACTTCGAACCACGCCGTACCAGTACGCCCGTAGTTTTTTGGTTCATTTTGGCTCCGTTGAGATTTGGATTTGGGTCACATAAATGTGCTCCCGAATTTAGGAAGGTAATCTTATTAGAATCGTGCTTAAAGGACTAACTTGTTGATATCTTTTGGGAAAGACCATGAAATTTGCTAAACGGCTCATCCCGATTTTCTAAGTATATTTGTATAACATTTGTTGAGGGCCTCGTACATTTTATTCCTATTCAAGGCTTGTCTCATTTATTTTTATTAAAGGCCAAGCCTAAAGTGTGCTATATTTTCTAATATTATTTTTGTCTTATTGAAATA
>MU709441.1:8812-19606 GCA_026770625.1 Nicotiana glauca
TTAGGGGGTTTATATCGAGGTTTGGCCCGGAAATCTATTGTGGTATTAGTCAACAAGGAAGTGGCTTTATGTATGGGTGACCTGAGGAATGGTTACGGTTTATCGCGTATTTTATTTATCGTTGGCAGTATATGAAAGTGATGGACTAAGACTTTAGCTAAGTAAGAGGTTTTCTATCGGTATTTGGTTGTTGTGGGTAGATATTGTGAATAGAAGTTATCGTTTCGAGTGCTTGGATTATGTGGTATATCATGTGATTTCACGGAGGTTGCAGGTATAGGTTATTACAGCTGGTTCGAATTCATTCTGAATATAGATGTGAGGTTCTGATCGTGTGTATGATTTTTGGAAAGCGCAATGCGGTCCTACGGTTTATGGTTTAGATGGACCGTGAAATTTTAGCTATGTTGTGTTGTCGGACCTATAAGAGATAAGGTGACGTAGGATCACCCCGGGTATATGCTTGGTAAGGTCATTTAACTGTTGGTTGGCTTCTAGGACAAATCTGGGTACGCTCGAGGACGAGCGTTTGTTTAAGTTGGGGAAGATGTGATGACCCGACCTGTCGTCTCATGTGCTACTGCTCCGTTTTTTCCGTTTATTGCTTCTTAATATTTCATTATCGGTATGTGGTGTTTGAGGGTTAATTTGGATTAATTTTGATAAGAAATAAGGCACTTAGTCTCTTTAAGGAAGGCTTAAGTTGGAAAAGTCAACCGGACGTTGACTTATGAGTTAAAGGGCTCGGATGTGATTTCCGGTGATTCAGTTAGCTTCGGGAGATGATTTGTGACTTAGGAGCGTTATCGGAATTGATTTTGGAGGTCCGGTGTGGAATTAGGCTTGAATTGGCGAAGTTAGTATTTTGGCGAATTTCGGTGGATAGGTGAGACTTTGATCCGAGGGTCGGAATGGAATTTCGAGAGTTTCTATAGCTTCGATATGTGATTTGTGATGTGTGTGCAAATTTTTAGGTCATTCGGACATCGTTTGGTCGGGTTTTTTATCGAATGCATGTTTTGGAAGTTTTTGAAGAACTTAGGCTTGAATCCGATGTGAGTTGATGGTTTTAACGTTGATTGATGAGTTTTGAGGGTTTGAACAAGCTTGAATGAGGTTTTAGGTTGTGTTGGTATTTTTGGTTGAGGTCCCGGGGGACTCGGGGTAAATTCGAGTGTCTAGACGAGAGTTTTTGAAGTTTGCTTCTGGTATGATATTGTTGTCATCTCGTATTTCCACTTCTGCAGAAATGGACCGCAGAAGTGGTTCCGCAGAAGCAGGTACAAGAGCGCAGAAGCGATTTCATGTGGGTTTGAGGAGCTCCCTATAAGCGGACCCTTTTTCGCATCAGCGGGTCCGCAGGAGCGATTGAATAACCGCAGAAGCGGTCTTAGGTGAACCGCAGAAGCGAAGTTCGAGTCGCAAAAGCGAAGATTGGGTTTTTAAGTGAGAACCGCATAAGCGGATTTTTTGTCGCAGAAGCGGTCCCGCATAAGCAGAAGCGGGACCGCAGAAGCAAAAGTTGTTGTGGACAGAAGGGTTTTAAATGTTATATTTCATCCGCGAGCAAGAGGTAGTTTCCACCATTTTTGAACGACTTGGAGAGCTTTGGGCGAGAATTTTCGAGGGTTTTGACTGAGAATCGATTGGAGGTAAGTTCCTTTGCCTAATTATTTGAGTTTATGGTAGATTTATCATGGGAATTAGTGGAAATTCACCAAAATGGGGTAAGTTAGGGCTTGAGAAATTATAAGTTAAAAATGGAATTTGGAGTGTCAAATGGACTCCGATTTTGGTAAATTTGATATGTATAGACTCGTGGCGAGACGAGGAATCCGGTGATGTGAGTTTTGTAATTTTTCGAGAAGCGGACCCGGGGCTCGGGTTTTGCTAGTTTTGGGATTTTTGCTATATTTTGATTGTTTTCGATTGGGTATTGTTCACTTGGAATATTGTAATGCATTCGCTCTGATTTTGATTAGATTCGATGCGCGTGGAGGCCAATTTGAGGGGAAAAGGCATCGCGAGCGAGGAATTTCACCGGTTCGAGGTGAGTAATACTTGTAAATGATATCCTGAGGGTTTGAAACCCCGGATTTGCACATCATAGTGCTGTATTGAGGTGACTTGCATGCCGGATAGCGAGCGTGGGGTAGAGCACAGTTAGGGATCATGACTTGGTCCTTCCCGATTGACGAAATTACCACGTATTTGGCTGAAACTACTTGTTATCATCATGATTTGGACTGATTTCCATGTTTGGGCTTCGTGCCAACTATGTGGATCCTTCAGGGATTGATATTACTGTTTTCGCATTACTTTTACATACTATTTGATCTCGATCTAGGGTTTTAATGCGGTTTTGCAAATTCGGCCATTTTTCATGATTTGAAAACTTGAATGATATCTTACTGATGTTTTGAACTGAGAAATGTTATTTGAATATTGCCCTAGTAGCTTATGTGCATTTCTGGATTGAGCATGGATTGGGCTGCGCACCGCAATAGTGTTATATGTGCATTCCTGGACTGAGGATGGATCAGGATGCGCGCCGCAACGGTGTGATATTGATATTGCGCTTGGGCTGTAGGAGCCCCTCCGGAGTTTGAACCCCCACAGTGAGCGCGGGTACCCAAATGGATCGGGTTGTACGCTGCAGCAGTCATGTACATTACATTGCATTCATGCATTGGTTCCTGTTTGTACTACATGGCAAGACATTCAGCACTCTCATATCATTGGCATCCATGCTATTTCTTGCACTGTTACCAGATACCCTGGTGTTATTGTTAATGGAGTGTTGTGCCCGAGGGGCTGACTTATGTGCTGACCTGCACTATTTGATATCGCATTCATATGCTTGACTGTTGGAAAAGGATATTTTCAAAAGAGGTTTTTAACTGAACCTGATATTTCTAAAGGATTTTCATGGTTTTACTGTTTTTCTCAAAGGGTTGTACTGCCCTATATAGCATGATGAAGTGCTTTTACGTGATTTCTTGCCGCTCAGTTATTATTTACTCTTATTACTCACTGAGTTGGAGTACTCACTTTACTCCCTGCACCTCGCATGCAGTTGCAGGTATTTGTTCACCCGGTAGCGGGTTATTAGCTGATTGAAGGTATACCATTGTAGCTGGGCTAGGTGACCACAGGCGTTCGCGGCACCGGACTTTATCCTTTGATTCCAAAAAATTTTACTTTGTATATTATTATTGGCCCTGTAGTTGTGTTCAGTCTTCTTTAGCTGCTTGTGACTTATGACACCATGGTCGGGTTGTGTTGGGTTGTAGATATTGATTATTATTGTCATTAAGTTGCATTTATCTATTCATTTATGTTTAATAATTTTGAAAGGGGCGTCGTTGTTCTGTTGGCTGACCTTGTCTTCACGAGAGGCGCCATCACGACCGGTTTGGAAATCAGGTCGTGACAAGTCCAAAAAAAGATTAGAAAGATTAGTAAAGAATGAGATTCTTCTGAATCTAAATTTTACTGATCTTACTATATGTTTAGATTGCATTAAGGGAAAGCAAACCAAGCATAGTAAGAAAGATGCCACAAGAAGCACCCAGCTTCTTGAAATTATACAATGATATTTGTGGACCCTTTAATGTTCTATCTTTTGGTGGAGAGAAATATTTTATCACTTTTATTGATGATTTTTTACGTTATGGATACATTTATTTGCTGAAAGAAAAATCTCAAGCAGCAGATGTTGTCAAGGTGTTTGTTAATGAGGTTGAAAGGCAATTAAATAAAAAGGTAAAAATTATTAGGTCAGAGAGAGGTGGTGAATATTATGAAAAATATAATGAGTCAAGACAATGTCTAGGTCCATTTGCAAAGTTCTTCGAGGAACGTGGCATATGTGCCCATATACTACACCAGGAACACCTCAACAAAATAGTGTTGCAAAAAGACGTACTCGAACACTTATGGACATGGTTAGGAGCATGATAAGTAATTCCTCATTAACCAAATTATTGTGGATGTATGCTCTTAAAACCGCTGTATATTTATTGAACAAGATTCCTAGTAAGGCAGTTCCAAAGACCCTTTTGAACTGTGGACAGGAAGAAAACATAGTTTAAGGCACCTGCATATTTGGGGTTGCCCAATGGAAGCTAGGGTCTATAATCCACAAGAAAAGAAATTAAATTCTCGAACGGTAAGTGGTTACTTTATTGGTTACCCAGAGAAATCTAAAGGGTGTATGTTTTACTGTCCAATCCATAGTTTGAGAATTATTGAAACTGGTAATACAAGATTCATTGAGAATGGTGAAGTTAGTGGGAGTGTTGAAAAGCAAAGTGTGAAAATTAAAGAGGTGAGGGTCAATATTCTATTACCTAAAAATGTGCCTACTTTCACATAAATACCAAATATTGTTCCAGTTGTTGAAGAACACTTTAACAACACCGAGCAACATTTGGACAAAGCACTTATGAAGAAACTAACTCACAAATATCTGACATAAATAAACCACAAGAAATGCCATTAAGAAAATATCAAAGAGTTAGAAAATAGGCTATTTCAGATGATTACGTGGTTTATTTGCAAGAGTCAGATTTTGACATTGGTCTTAATAAGGATCCGGTTTTATTTTCACAAGCCATAGAAAGTAATGAGTCTGACAAATGAATTGATGCCATGAAGGAAGAGTTAAAATTCATGGAATACAATAAAGTCTGGGATCTTGTTCAATTGACAGAAAGTTCTAAAAGAATCGGGTGTAGATAGGTCTTTAAGACCAAACGCGATTCAAATGGCAATATTGAGAGATATAAAATCAGGTTTGTTGCCAAGGGTTATACTAAGAAAGGAGGCCTTGATTATAAAGATACTTTTTCACCGATCTCAAAGAAAGACTCGTTAAGAATTATTATGGCTTTGGTGGCTCATTATGATTTAGTGTTACACCAAATGGATGTGAAAACTGCTTTTTTTTTTAATGAAAATATCGAGGAGAAATTTTATATGGACCAACCACAGGGTTTCGAAACTAAAGGAAAAGGTCAAATGGTGTATAAACTGAAGAAGTCAATATATGGACTTAAACAAGCCTCACGATAATGGTATTTAAAGTTTAATGATACCATAACATCTTTTGGATTTGTGAAAAATACCGTTGATCGGTGTATATACCAAAAGATCAGTGGGAGCAAGTTTATATTTTTAGTGCTATATGTTGATTATATTCTACTTGCTGCCAATGATTTAGTCATATTGCGTGAGACTAAAGATTTTCTCTCTAAGAATTTTGAAATGAAAGATATGGGTGAGGCATACTATGTGATAGGAATAGAAATATTCCGTGATAGATCACAAGGATTATTGGGATTGTCTCAGAAAGGCTATATTGAAAGAGTTCTAGAGAGATTTAACATGAACAATTGTTCAGAAGGAATTGTTCCAATTCAAAAAGGGGACAAATTTAGTCGCATGCAATGCCCTAAGAATGATGTAGAGCGAAAAGAGATGGAGTTAATTCCTTACTCTTCTATTGTTGGTAGTCTGATGTATGCTCAGACTTGCACAAGATCGGATATTAGTTTTACAGTCGGAATGTTGGGAAGATATCAGAGTAACCCAGGAATTGATCATTGGAAAGCTACAAAGAAAGTTTTGAAGTACCTGAAAGGAACGAAGGATTACATGCTCATGTATAGGAGATCCAAGCATTTGGAAGTTGTTGGATACTCGGATTCAGATTTCGCTGGATATATTGACACCAGAAAATCCACGTTTGGTTATTTGTTCCAATTAGCTGAAGGAGCAATATCGTGGAAGAGTTCCAAACAGTCTGTCATTGCTACATCCACGATGGAAGCAGAATTTGTGGCATGTTTTGAAGCCACAATTCATTCATTATGGCTTAGAAACTTTATTTCAGGACTTGGGGTTGTCGACCACTATTACCAAGCCGCTGAAAATTTACTGTGATAATTATGCAACAGTATTCTTCTCCAAGAATGATAAGTACTCCAAAGGTGCCAAGCATATGGAATTAAAGACTTTACCGTCAAGGAGGAAGTTCAGAAACAAAGAGTGTCACTTGAGAATATTAGAACAGATATCATGATTGCAGATCCGTTAACGAAAGGTTTACAGCCAAAGATATTTAAAGAACATGTACATAGAATAGGTCTTGGCTGTATTTATGATGTTTTGATACTCTAAGCTTATTTCTATATTTCTGATATACATTAGTGATTTTCTGTTTCTCATAATGGTGTACACATTATTGTTTTGAGATATTACAGGATAAGTCTCAATGAGACATTATTGTGAACCATAATATTTTATAGCTTATGGACCTAGTGCAATGGGTTGCTAATGTTGTAGTATAGGGAAGGCAGTATGTAGACAAATTATATATAACCGCTATAACCCATATTTAGTAGTTTATCGTATTATGGTATTTATGATGGACATTATAGAAGAGATTTGTTTTTGCGCAACTAATGTTACTATATTAAATATTAATATTATGTGATTATTGGGCCAAGTGGGAGAATGTAAGTTATTTTCTAGTGTATATATGGCCCAATAAGATTAGACCCATAATTAATACTCCATCTGTTCCAGTTTATGTGAAACTATTTCCTTTTTGGTCCGTTCCAAACCCTCTCTAAATTTGGTAACAATTTAGCTTAAAGTTACAACTCCACCCTTAATGAGAAGCTTTTATAACTACACAAATACTCTGGGCCCCATCTGAACTTGTTTAGGACCACAAATTTCAAAAGTCTTCATTTTTTTCTTAAACTCCGTGTCCAGTCAAATAGGTTCACATAAATTGGAACGGAGGGAGTATTTAATTAATGAGCAAATCTAATTTGTCCGATCGATTACTTGATGGACGTACCGAATTAAATGAAAACCTCTATAAATTGGTCTTTTCCCCACCCATTAGGGTTACTGCATTTTTTTCCTCTCTTCCATCACTAAAGGCGGCAGTAATGAAAGCTAGGGCAAGGGGTGAGAAACCAATTTCAATTAACGCTTCCGCTTCAAGATAATGGATTTTGCTTTAGGTATATTTTCTATGACGATTATATGTAAGATTATCATGTTCAAGATCCAGGTAAAATTATAGTTTATGCTTACATTCTCATTATGGCTACAAATTCTTCATAGCTAATGCTGCCATCCTGAATTAACCAAAAAAAGAAGATAAGGAAGATATGATCCTACTCTAAATTCAAGTTCAGTTGTAGAAAACGTGTCTGCAGTCTGTTCACCTTATCTGCATCAACCTCCTGTAAAATGTCATTCACAATGTTGGTGCAGTCATCTGCTCCATCCTCCATCAGTGCATCTTGAAGCTCATGTGATTCAATATAGTCATTGCCATCCTTATCAAAGTAGGAGAAAGCCTTGTGCAAATGTTCCCCATAATCCAGGGTCCCTTATCATTTGCCATCCTTTGAAGATGGAGTGAAACGGCAATAAATTCCCCATAATCCAGGGTCCCTTTGCCGTTGGTATCAATCTGTTAGAAACAAATAAGCATTTACGGCTTTGTCATTTAATTTCTTTTCACTTTTCCTTTCTCTTTCGGCTTTTTTTACTCTTGTTCTTTTAGGGATAGAGAACAGGGATATAACAGCTTGTTATCAAATGTATGTATTTTGATCAAAGCGTCATTTCAGTGATAAAAACTACAATAACTAGCTAAGAAGACAGCACACAGAAATCACGTCAAGGGCTAAACCTTGACCAGTAAATGTGATATTACCATAGTGTATAAGGGGAACATCTAAATTGAGCATCAAAACAAAATAACAGAGCAAACGTCGAACTAGCATCTAAATTTCGTTGGCCTTAATCACTAACCGGGGTCACCTTCTGGGAAACCATATTGAGAAAACTTAAAGAAATGACACAAGCCTGCTGATGACAATGACTGGAAGAGATTAACAGTAAAAGTGCAAAATAGATTAAGCAAGAGCAGAAACATGGAGAATCCTGAATTTCCTCCAAAAATAGAAAAATAAATTTAGGAGAAAGGAAATTAGCTTCTTTTTTTATAGGTAAACACAAGTCTAGACCCTCTACTACTCTAGTAAAATTAGTCAACCTTTTCTTTTGAAGAGATAAATAAATACATTATCCACACGAATATATATATATATATATATATATATATATATATATATATATATATGCAAGAAGCTCAATATCAAGAGGAAGAACACATATTTCGATTGACAAAGTAGGAAGACTACATAATTCGGCCACTTTGTTTTCTACTTGTCCTTCCCTAGTTTTAACTTCCGATATACCTTTTGCTCAAACCTGTGAGAAAATCACATTCATCTACTTATTCAGCAGGTTTAATTGGCACTAAAATAAAGAGGTAGCTCAAGCAGATTAAAGTCTTAAGCAAAATTTTTGGAATGCGCATGGCAACTTGACATATAACAGATCTTAAATCATGTCAAGATCATAACTGAAGCGGATACTATCTGCCCCGCAGTACTACAGATGTCGACTTCAATATGATAATAACAGACTCTAAGCAGCATGTAAATATTAGACCACAGCAAAAGTGGGAAAGTGAGACTCATTCGAAAAGGAATATGAAGGAAGACTCACTGCTTGAATAAGCATCTGTATTTCAGATTCTGCCAGCTGTGAATTGAATTTAAGCCCGGCTTTTAGTTCCTCAACTGAAACAATGCCGTTATTATCAGTATCTATGTATCTTGCTAAGCATTTCTTTCAGGTCTTCATTAGACAAGAAATCAGCAATCACCTGCACATGGAGGAGCATCTTTTAATGCTTCCAGAAGCATGCAAGTTATATACAGTTCAAAATGCGTCAGATTAAAGAACTAACCCTCAGAGCTTTCCTCTTAAACCTATTCATCATTGAAAACTGCTTAAGTCTTGATTTGACAACATCTCCAAGAGGAACATTTGGAGCCTTCTTAGCATTTTGAAGCCAAGGATGTTCTACAAGAAAGACAGTTCATTAGCAAAACACATGAAGCATCACAGTCATATACTAGTGTTACATTAAAAGTCACTGATTGGGAATCTCAGCAATCAGAACTACCGAAGATAAACATATATCACAAGAATTTCAGCAGATCCCAATTAAAGTAACTTGAAAGATGAATATGGATTGCCACTGTTTTCTTTCCATTTTTTTAATCTACTTTGTATCATATTCAGTTATATATATTTACCTTTTTTTAACTACTTCTCAAAATTTACATTACTGCTCTATTTCCTTTTTCTTTTCCGCATCATCCCAAATTTCACAGGTTGCTTGAGTTGCAAAGAACATTGCTTTTCCAACTTTATAAACGTCATTGAGATAGAATATAATGGGGAGCAAGAGTATGCAAACCAGGAACTTATGGTGAAACTCATAATAGTTTCAAATAAACATTTAGGTATTAAATAAATGTATAAAAAATATAGGCCTTCCAAAACACAATTATCGATCTCGCCCTGTGGTTTCCATTGTTAGATTTCACCACTAGGTGGATCTCATGCCACAAAAGCTGAGCCCTCCAACTGGCAGGGTACTTAGTTGGATATTTTGGCAAGTTGTCAAACTGCATTGCATGTTTGCCTGCACAACTTGGAGCATATCTAGAGCAGATTGATCTCCAACTGAGCTACTTAGAAGGTGTGCCCTGTGGAAGGCAAGGGTTTTCTCAAAGAACATACTCACCACTGTGACTTCATCCAAAAAAAAAAAAAACACATGTGAAACTCAACTTACCAAGTACTTGTTTAGCAGTTAGTCGAAGCTTGGGATCTGGCTCCAACATTTGTTGTACAAGATTTGTAGCAGTCTCTGAAATACTCGGCCAGGGTACACGCTTGAAATCTATTGCTCCACGTAAGATGGCCTGAGCAACACCTTGTTCAGATTCTGTATCAAAAGAGAGACTTTATCAAATGCGAGTAGTTTATATGTGAGATCATACAGATGAACAAGAAGAGGGAGGGGGAAGGTTCAAGTTCGCGAATTTACCAGCCCAAAAGGGAGGAACTCCACATAACAAAATATACATAATGACTCCTGCACTCCATATATCTATTTCTGGTCCATAGTTTCGCCTGAGCACCTCCGGAGCCATATAATAAGGGCTTCCAACAATTTCAGAAAACCTCTCAATAAAAACAACCACAAAACTCTCGAGAATTAAACATGATTAATGTGTTATAAACAAAGATTGATGTGCTATATGAGATTAAATATAACAATTTTCCATATGTAGCTTTTGTTATACATATCAATCCCATCTATTCCCTATGTATGTGCATCTATGACATGTTACATACATGGCAAAACATGTCACTGCCAATCCTACAATGGCGCTCTCTAACCATTTATTCATATTCGATCATCATTGAAGGCTACATGTAACCATAAAACAGAACAAGACACAGGACAACGAACCGTAATATCTTTTCCTTTGTTAATTATTTTCAATTGTTTGTCACATCTCATAAAACTGCGGTTCCATCAATTCCACAAGGATACATTGGAATTACTTGACCACAACATATTAAGACAGTTAGTAAGCATCACAATCATGCCAGAATTGGGTGCAGTTCTCATTTGCAACTCCTAAAGATTGTTGAATTTGGCAAATACAATCCCACATTGGTGGGAGACTTAAGTTTGGGGGGATTTTCCCCCTATAAAAGAAGGCCTAATGTTTAGGATTAAACACACTTCTCATTTGTCTTCTTATTTTCTTAAGGCATTTGTATCTTCTCTTTAGTATTATTTCACTTGTAATTTTGGAGTGAAATAAAAAT
>MU709442.1:0-39162 GCA_026770625.1 Nicotiana glauca
TTAGATAAAATGTACGTTGGTGCTCGGCAAGTATGGTCGGGTGCTAGTCATGGCCCTCCAGTTTGGGTCATGACATACGCGATTGATCAAAACACGTGCAAAGAGTCATAATCTACAACAGGCTTTCCATACCATTTTTCAAATGGTGTCTTGCCATCAATAGCAGCAGATGGTAGACGATTAATGAGGTGGAATGCATATGTAATAGCCTCAGCCCAAAATTCTTTGCCCAAACTAGCATTGGACAACATACAACGTACTTTCTCCAACAAGGTGCGGTTCATACGTTCTGCCACTCCATTTTGTTATGGTGTATGTCTGACAGTGAAGTGTCGGACGATGCCGTCATTTTTACAGATCTTATTGAAATGATCATTTTTGTATTCACCTCCATTGTGTGTGTGAGTACACTTGATCTTCCTGCCTGTTTGATTCTCCACCATTGTCTTCCATTTGAGAAAAATTCCCAACACTTCATCTTTGCTCTTCATTGTATACACCCACACTCTTCAGGAAAAATCATCAACAAAGGTTACAAAATAGTGTTTCCCACCCAACGAAGGTGTTTTGGAAGGACCCCAAACATTAGAGTCTACATAATCCAAAATGCCTTTAGTATTATGGATCGCTGTACCAAATTTAACCCTTGTCTGTTTCCCTTTAACGCAATGCTCGCGAAACTCCAAGTTGCAAGCCTTTACTCCTTTTAACAATCCTTGATCTGATAGAATTTTCAAGGATTTTTTTCCAGCATGTGCCATAGCATGGTTGTTTCTGCCTCTTTGTCGTCACTGGACGTCATTGTCAGTGTCCCAATAACTGTACTACCACGATAGTGGTACATGTTATTGTTCTTCCGATTAGCCTTCATTACCACTAGTGCACCAGAGCATACTCTCATCACTCCATTTTCTGCAATGATTTTGAACCCTTTTGATTCTAGGGCTCACACAGAGATGAGATTCTTCTTCAAATCCGGTATATATCGAACATCTGTTAATGTTCTGATCATTCCACCATTGTTCCTTAATCGTATTGAACCAATGCCATATGAGGTAAGATGGCTGTTATCGTCTGATTGGACGACTCCATATTCTCCTTCTTGAAAATTCACGAACCAGTCCCTGTTGGGACACATATGATAGCTACAAGCCGAGTCCATCAACCATATGTCTGATGATGTTGATGGCTCTGTTGTAACTAATGAGAAGTCTGAATCATCACAATCAGCTACATTTGAATCCATAATGGCCTTTCCGTTGTTATGTTTGGCCTTATTCTTCAACTTTGGACAGTCTTTCTTCCAGTGTCCATTTTCTCGACAAAAGGCACATTCATCGTTGCTGGGTTTAGATCTTGACTTGGATCTTCCCTTCTTTGTCCTCATTTGATTTTGAGGACGACCCCTCACAACTAGTGCTTGTCCTTCTCCGCCCTTCTGTTTTTCTCTCTTTCTTTGTTCATAGTTGTACAAAGCCGAACAAACTTCTCTGAGAGAAACTTCGTCATTTTCATGGAGTAAAGTAGTTTCAAGGTGCTCGTACTAATCAAGAAGTGATGCCAACAACATCAAGGCCAAGTCACCATCATCAAAAGTTGTATCCATATTTTGCAAATTTGTGACCAACTTATTAAAACTGGTGATATGTTCATTCATCGTGGTACCAGGAACATAGGTGAAGTGAAACAATCTCTTCTTCATGTACAATTTATTTTGACTGTTTTTCTTCAAAAATTTATCCTCCAGTGTTTTCCATAATTTACTTGCAGAAGTTTCATTTGTATATGGATATTTCTGCTCTCTAGCAAGGTATGATCAAATGGTACCGCAAGCAACACGATTGATAATTCTCCAATCTTCTTCTCTAATAACATCTGGTCTCTTTTCTTCAATAGCAAGATCTAGCCTTGTTGAAAAAGGATATCTAGAACCTCGCCTTGCCACATCCCAAAATATCCTGACCCGTCAAAAATTTCTACTGCAAATTTCGCATTTGACACAATTCTTGTCATAAGCGAAGATGTCAATGATGACGTATTGTTGATACTTGATGTAGATTCTTCTTGTTTATTGTCTCCCATCTTTGACACAAATATTATTTAATAGCTGACGACACAAATCAAGATTATTTCCTTTCTGGTGTGGAAGATCAGACTAAGCTGCAATCACAAAGCGTACTCAGACAGAACCTTGACTCAGTTACCAAGATAAATCTTTTCTGATGTGGAAGATCAGACTATGTTGCAACCACAGGGCATACTTAGACAATACATTGACTCTGATACCAATTGTTACGGAAGCCAAATATATATAGTGTGAATGAGTCACAACTACTATACCAAAAGTTATGGCAGCCACCAAAATAATAAATAAGACAATAAAACAACAATAAAAGGAAGACCAGAATTTACGAGGTTCGGCCAATTTTGCCTACTCCTCGGACGCAATCAATATTTTATTCCACTCCAAAAATAAAAGTGAAATAATACTAAAAAGAGAAGATACAAATGCCTTAAGAAGATAAGAAGGCAAATGAGAGGTGTGTTTAAATTCTAAACATTAGGCCTCTTTTTATAGGTTGAAATTCTCCCCAAACTTAAGTCTCCCGCCGATGTGGAAGTTTTTCCATATTCAACAACCGATACTACCCTATCTCGACTGCCCGCTTCTGGTCGTCGGCCTTCATTTGAACGACCATCAGACGATGTGTCGTGTCGACCCGTCCTATTTCTTGCTTTTCTGTTATCGTCGTTATCAAATTTAGACCTATACAGTGTCCATTTTATAAGATTGATAGACCTTTCAAAAGGTGGTAATCATTAATCAGAGGTGGATATATTATTTAAGTTATGTGGGTGTTTGTCATGAAATATTTATATTTTTATGAGCTCAGTTGAACTGATGTTGCAATGCTATATCCGCCTCTGCCACTGGCGGCTAATGTAGGAGAAACCAAAAAACGAAAAAGAAAAGGGTGGCGGCCAGGCAGTAAGCAAAATATATTGTTCGTTTTTTTCATGATGACGGATTTGGTCATATAGTGCAAACAAATGCAGCGCTATGTACATGCATGGTACCACTTGACATTGTTGAAGTCGAAATTTCCCTCTTATTTTCTATTGGGAAAAAGCATAATTAACAATATAGTCAATTGGAACTGACAAGAAAAAGGAAACACGCCTCTATCAATGATTAATTACTGGTTGAAGCTGGAGGGAACGAATTATGCGACGACAGCACTGGCGTCAGCAAAAGGTCGGACAAATAGGGAAAGCCTGTGGGACAGAGGCGGATGCAATATATTATTGCCTGTTCATATAAGCCCGGAACTGAAATAATGATTTTTTAGACAAAAAATATATTTTTGATGTTTAAAAAAAAGATACATTAATAAGTATTTTGCAGTTTAATACTGTGAATTGGTTTGACGGAATTTTTGACGTTAACACAATTCGCAGTATTAAACTGCGAACTACTATTTAATTTTTTTTTAATAAAAGCAATTCGTAGTAAAATACTACGAATTGCATTTATTAAAAATACCTCGTCTTCTTCCCCAGAACACACAGCGCCATTAAAAAACAAAACGAGAAAATTTTGGTCCCCCATTCTGGTCCCCCACCCCGCCTTATTTTTTTAAAAAAAAAATTTCGGCCCCACCCGTCCCATAAAGAGCAAGGAGTGTAGGTCCCACACACAAAAGAAACTTTGGATTCAGTGTTTCGGTGCAAAAATTTGATTTCAATAATATTTACATCGAGGTATTTTAATTTAGTTTATGCCGAAACTCATATAGTCATGCATTAGTATTATTTAGTATGTTTCCATGTGAATTTTTGTTATGTTAGTGTTTAATTTTGTTTCTTTTATATACCCGGATTGATTTATTTGATATCCGAATTTATGTTATGTTTGTGACCCAAAATGCTACCGGATTGTTTGTGTTATATTTAATTTATATACCCGAATTTATGTTATGTTTGTGACCAAAAATACTACCGCATTGTTTGTGTTATATTTGATTTATATACCCGAATTTATGTTATGTTTGTGACCAAAAATGCTTTAAATTGATAAATAATTTGTATTCTTATATAATTTGTATTAAAATTTGATAAATAATTTGTATTCTTATATAATTTGTATTAAAATTTGATAAATAATTTGTATTGTTAAATAATATTATTTATTCTATTTATTTGTATTGTTAATATTATGTTCATATTGTATAGCCTTATAGCGTAGTAAAATATAGTGTCCTTTAGCGAAGTAAAATGTAGAGCCTTTTAGCGTAGTAAAATATAGAGCCTTTTAGCTTAGAGTCTCAGTAGCTAACAAAATTCTAAATGTAGAGCTTTTTAGCGTAGAGCCTTTTAGCGTAGAGCCTTTTAGCGTAGAGACGCATAATAATTAAGGATTATTCGGTGGTACCGGGCCTCAAAAATCAAGCCTGGAACCCATACATAACTATTATCTCCAATTTCAAAAATCATACTTAATTTAATTTATTAAGCTAATAAAATTCTAAAAATGGTGAAATTGAGACGCATAATAATTAAGGATTATTCAGTGGTACCGGGCCTCAAAAATCAAGTCTGGAACCCATACACAACTATTATCTCCAATTTCAAATATCATAAATTTAATTTATTAAGTTAATAAAATTCTAAAAATGTTGAAATTGAGACGCATAATAATTAAGGATTATTCGGTGGTACCGGGCCTCAAAAATCAAACTGGAACCCATACATAACTATTATCTCCAATTTCAAATATCATAAATTTAATTTATTAAGTTAATAAAATTCTAAAAATATTAAAATTGAGACGCATAATAATTAAGAATTATTCGGTGGTATTGGGCCTCAAAAATCAAGCTTGGAACCCATACATAACTATTATCTCCAATTTCAAAAATCATACTTAATTTAATTTATTAAGTTAATAAAATTCTAAAAATGGTAAAATTGAGACGCATAATAATTAAGAATTATTCGGTGGTACCGGGCCTCAAAAATCAAGCCTGGAACCCATACACAACTATTATCTCCAATTTCAAAAATCATAAATTTAATTTATTAAGTTAATAAAATTCTAAAAATGTTGAAATTGAGGCGCATAATAATTAAGAATTATTCGGTGGTACCAGGCCTCAAAAATTAAGTCTGGAACCCATACATAACTATTATCTCCATTTTCAAAAATCATACTTAATTTAATTTATTAAGTTAATAAAATTCTAAAAATATTGAAATTGAGACGCATAATAATTAAGGATTATTTGGTGGTACCTGGCCTCAAAAATCAAGCCTGGAACCTATACATAATTATTATCTCCAATTTAAAAAATTTTTAATTTAATTCATTAAGTTAATAAAATTCTAAAAATGTTGAAATTGAGACGGTTAATAATTAAGGATTATTCAGTGGTACCGGGCCTCAAAAATTAAGCCTGAAAACCATACATAACTATTATCTCCAATTTCAAATATCATACTTAATTATTTAATTTATTACACTAACACAAATAATTAATTTTGTTTAAATTATAGTAGACGACATGGCGTTTCCTCCGCCTGCGCATCTTGGACCTGCCGAGGATCAGCTACTAGTGCTGCAGGGCGACCATAGGTCATCCTATATTTGGGAGGGACAGCTAGCGATGTAGCCTCTCCGCCCCAGGAGGCCTGATGATTTGTGGGAGTTTATTGCGGAGCATCCTTTCCATCCGCGCGTAGTAGAGATCCTCCAGACTTCGGGATTATATACCATTTTTCAGCTTGGATGGATGCAGCTTGATTGATCGCTCATCACGTCCTTGGTAGAGCGGTGGCGACTGGAGACGCATACATTTCAGGTGTCTCATACAGTAACGGTGGTATGCATATGGTTCGTGCCATTCAGGCAAGTGACGTACAGAACTTAAAATACCACCATGCCAATCAGATATTAGACAAATACTTGAACGCTGTTTGACAACGTGCTGCTTCAAGTGGTTCAAGAACTGCGTCCACATCTCTTCACTTTCGTTGGCACAAATGGCAAAAGCTAGTGGAAATATTTGTCCATTGGCATCTACATCAACTGCAATCAAAAGCTTAATATCATATTTTCCATAGACATGAGTACCGTCTATGGAAATTACAGGACGACAATGTACAAAACCATCAATTGCTGGTTTAAATGACCAAAATACATAGTTGAATATATATTCCGGTCTGTCCGGACTTCGCTCACGCCTCCATTCAACAACAGTCCCGAGATTAAAGTGTTGCAGTGCAGCCATGTACTTGGGCAGATTTGAAAAAGACTTATCTCGGTCGCGATAAATAAGTTCAAAGGCACGTTTGCGACCGAGATATGCCTTTCTTTTGGTTATAGTACAACCATACTCCTAGTGGACAGCTGTAATACACTCTTTAATCTTGAACCTAATGGACACTTCCAAAAATGGAACCAAGACAAGAGAAATCAAGTCGACATCCAAGTTGAAGTGATTCTCATTGAATGCGTCCATTTCACATCTATGCTCGCTAATAAATTTATCCACTTTCCACAAACCCGATTTCTTCTTTGTGGCACGCAGCATCCAGTGACAACCCATAAACCACCTACGACATACAGCCTTGTATTTCTCCGTAGTTGACTTAGTTACCGTCATCTCACGACACTCCCTTATACTGTAGATTTTTACAGCCCTAACTAGGCGAGCTTTATCGGGGAAATAAATGCCCTTTGTAAGAACAGCTGGTCTAGATTCATCCCACATCACTGACCGTAATTCATCATCATCTCTTGTGAGGGCATCAACGTTAGGCATGCTTGGCAAATTATCAAGGTAGGGAATCGCTCATGAAATGGCACGTGGGACTCATACACTCTTAATCTAGCAGGAGGTGGAGGAACATGCTCCCTAGTCAGCTCAGGTTCAACATTCACTTCCTCCTCCTCATCATCACCCTCATCATGGAAGGGAATCTCATCCCCAGACTCATCCGCATTGTTGTCATAATCACTATCATCCTCCTGACTTTGCGCATCTGCCAAATCACGAGAAAAAACATCGTCTATGGGCAACTGTGTGAGGCCAGGAGCTTTAAGAAGCTCGTTTTCACTGCACAAAACGAACAAAAACATAAGTTACCCAATACTCAGGAAAAATACTTTAGATATCGCTATATCACTTTACTTACAAATCGTATTGTCTTGACGTTTCGTAATGGATATTTTCAGGTTGGTGATAACTCCCAGATAGACCACCGTGGTCCAATACTCCAGACCTACGCAGATTCCAACTAGGGGCGAGGTCATAACTTGTAAAATTCAAATTCGGACGGTACCCCCTATAAAAAATATGAGTGTTAATACAAATCCAATTAAAACATGAAAAAAAAATCGCTAAAACATAGTAAAATTGAAGTTTACAATTCGTCTTGTTTATTATATAAAGTGGAAACATTATTTTCTGGCTACTCATTCGCCTGTGGTGACAAGTTTAAATCAAGGCAAGCTCTTTCATCTCCAATTTGTCCGGCTAACGCTGCTCCAGAATAACCACCCGATGACTGGGGGTTATCCCTGCTATGCACGCCCTCATTACTAGGAAGGTCCTCCACATTCACGTATATTTCCAATAATTTTATTACATTAAATTCCCTATATTCATCCGGAATCCGCAAAAAATCTCTAAGAGTTTCATCATCCTCGATGTTAAACTCAAAATAATAAGCAAACCCCTGCGGAGTCACTGAATAAGGAAATCTACCGGTTACTTTAAGGCTAACTGAACGCCTCCACTCACTCATTTTTTTACGTAACAACGATACCAATGTATCGTACTCCATATTAAGCGGCAATTTAACATGAAACTGTGGAGGTGAGTTATACTTCACAGAGTTATTCTCCACCACAACCTCACCCCCCTCCCCCAATACAGTAAAACCCTTATTTTTGGCACTTCAGACATTGTAAAAAATTGATTGATAAGGAGAAGAGAGAATAAACGCATGTTTGAAGTTTAAGTGTTGAATGATTTTTTATAAAATTGAAGCGCATATAAATAAGGCAAGTTCGACCTTGGGGTGTACAATTTTTTAAAGTAATTCGCAGTATTATACTGCGTTTTATGAATTTGAATTATTATTATGTCAGTTAATTATTATTGGTGGGGCCTAAAATCAGCCTATTTCGCAGTATTATACTGCGAATTACCTAAATTCGTAGTATAATACTGCGAAATGCTAGTTCAAAAATGAGTTGGGCCCATCTCAAACAATTCGCAGTATTATACTGCGAATTGCATAAAAATTTTATTTTTTTAATATTTCGCAGTTTTATACTGCGAAATGCATTAACGGCAAAAATCCGTTAACCCAATTCGCAGTATAAAACTGCGAAATACCCATTAACGTAACTTTTTTTTAAAATATTAAAAAGGTATTTTATGTTCAAAAATTCATTAATTAAGTTTTGGACTCCGGTTCATATGAACCCGATGATCCAAGTTGTATTGGCGCACAATGTAAATTTATGTTTAAAATTCATTGAAATTATAACAAATATGTTATAAAACAATAAAAGAAGAAGAAGAGTATTAAAGAGAAAAGTAGAGAGAGAGAATTCTTATTGAATTTTGGGATGAATTACAATGGAATAGAACTATTTATTTATAGGGAGAGATTGACTTAGCCACCAAGTAATAAACCCTAGAATCTCTCTAAATATGGACATTCACCATAAATAGAATTCTATTTATAACACTCCCCCTTGAATGTCTATTCAACAGATAATGTGTCTCGTTAAAACCTTAACTAAAATAAAATCCAGTGGAAAAAAAATTCTAGAAAGGAAAAAGAGTACACATGTTTAGAAATACGCTTTTGGTTGCCTTGTTAAAAAACTTGCAAGGAAAACTCAGTGGGACAAAACCTTGTAAGGGAAAAAAAGTGCAACACGCATTAACTCCCCCCTATGAGAGCATCAATTCACATCCTTAAGCCTTCACATCCCAATTTTGTGCACTAGCTTCTTGAAGGTTGACGTCGACAAAGATTTTATATCAGTTTCAATATATTTTCATAATTACATAACATAGAGATTTCTTCGTTCATATATTCAGGTACCTGAATCTCTCATGAGAGTTTATGAAGTGTTATGTCATGTGATCTTCTAGATCACTTGCCTTATTATGATCATTTTGATCATTTGGCCATCTTCTTTATCAAAAAGTTTATTTGAAACCGATTTGCCTATACGCTTCAAACGTACTATAGACTTTGTCCTTCTAGGACTTAATAAAAGCATTTGCAACGAGAATATAGTTACTTTCTTTGGGTCAACAAATGCGTCTGCAGGCATGCTTTGCAATATATTGCAAATGAATTATCCTTTTATGAACTTCAAGTTCATATTATCTTATTTGAGGATCTAGATGTACAAATGATAATTCATTTCACATAATTTTTTCTCAATTGTTTATCATATCTCCCCCTCATGTTAGAAAAACTAACTTGTTACCTCAACTTTGAGAATCCACCTTTGTGCGTTATGGTGTTAATCAAAATATACACCGCACATCAATAATAATAAGATGGAATTATTTGGTTCCTGACCCTGAACCACTTGTTAGGGGAGAATGTAATATACTTTCTTATATAACCTATATCAAACTGATATAGATAACTTTGTTCTCATAAGCAATAGTTTAGCTATTAAGTGGAGGCACTCAATAAATTATTTTGCTAAACCAACTGTGATGTAAGCCAACTTATCAAAATAAACTATCTTGAATAGGAAATATGGAAATTATGCTCGAAATTAAATTATTGAGCAAGTTACCTCGCAAATATCATATTGCGGGTTAATAATAATCGCACATGCAACCATCTCATAGATGCATCTTATGTGGTATACATGGCTGGTGAATGAGCCCATATTCACCTTTGATATTTCCAGCATTCATGGGATTCAATCCCAATTTTAGTTGGTTAATTAATAAATGAGAACAAGCAATATAAGATAATTCGTAAAGAACTTTCTAGTTCTTTAATATTTACCCATGTGAATTCTCTATTATTTTTGCACATCATACTTAAATTGATATGGCTGAACCAATTATACCAACTGAATGAATTATCAATATTGATAAACTTCAGATTTACACCGTGACGTGTGCAATTATCAATAAACTCCAAGTTTATCATGATATGGGTTTTTATATCAATAAATATCCAATTCATTGTGGTATTCTTTTATTTGTATAGTACAAGCTGGAGAAAAGCAGGTAACTTTTAACATACATATTACCTCTCTACAAGTTGTAGTAATAGAAGATATTAAATCTTTCCTTTATTTATAGTCTCAATATAATCAATCGCTTTCGCATATACTTTGGAAACTGAATAAGTTTCTTTGAGACTTACTACAACACAATACATTATTGGTAATCAATTGTGTTTCTCCAAAATAGTAATAATTGGTTCTTCAAGAGCTCCCAATTAATTTGGTACTACCACATATTCATCAACATCCATATGGTGAATATCTCTTTTAAAGAGAAAGTTATACCATTATGGTTATGGTCAAAATTATATGCAAGATGTGTTTCTTGCATTAATGTTATTTTTAATAATCACATTACCAAAATATTTTGGCGTACAATAGGTACGTGACCAATGACCATTCGTGTCATAATAATGACATTGTTTTCTTATATCATCTCAAACCTCTTTCTAGAGGTGAGTGTGATATATTCACTACCACTAGCACGTTCATATTCTTCCAAGAATGAATATATATTCATAAATAAGATGTTGTCACATTCACATCATGAATGGACCATAATCATCTATATGTGCTTTATAAAATCTCGTGTCAAATCTATGATAAATATTACTTTCACATAGTGAAGGATTATTTTGAGAATCCTTATTATTCTCATTACCACATTGATGACGATTATAATTTCGTCTATTGCCACACCCACATCCATTGATACCTTCATGGTAATAATTTTGTCTTCTTTCAGACTTATCATATATTGCTATCACATTCTCTTAAGGAAATGAAAATGGAGCAAATTCAATGGGACGGGTTTTCACTTCTTGTGCTCACGATCATACATGACTTTGATCATGGCAAGACATAGAAATTTTACCACTTCGAGTGATTATAATTTCTTACTAACTCCATTAGAGTTATAATCAAACTTTGTTGTCTTTAATTGTATATAAAATTAAATTATAGAATTTCAAGAATTTAAGAGAGAAAATTAAAGTAAAATACTTACCTTAAATCCAGAATTTAATCGTGAATGAAGTTCATGGAATAATTGACAATCATTATGCACAATCCCAAAGCTTCTACTCAATTGGTTAGAGTCTCGTGCTGATAACATGTTATAAAATAATAAAAGAAGAAGAAGAGTATTAAAGAGAAAAGTAGAGACAGAGAATTTTTATTGAATTTTGGGATGAATTACAATGGAATAGAACCCAATATTAATAGGGAGATATTGACTTAGCCACCAAGTAATAAACCCTAGAATCTCTCTAAATATGGACATTCGCCATAAATAGAATTCTATTTATAACAAAATAGTCAATATAAACCCATAAGTTTAAAAGTATAATAAGTTTAATGCTAACAAGTTTAAATATTAAACTTAAAGAATTTAAATTCTGATTTGCCTTTGACGGATACTATTGTAATTTCTTGGAAAAGTAATACCTAAGGAGAGGTAGGAGAAGCAAAAAAGAGCACAACTATTTGCTTCATGTGGTAGTTGTGTGGTTCCGATTGTAATACCAATAATAAAGAAGCTTAACCCAAATTCACTATTTATCATACCTGATATAGCATTTGTATTGCTAAATTCAGCACTAGCGCACCGCCATCGTCAGCTCCCATAAGTCGTGCCAAAAGCTCATTACACGTATGTGTAATGCATGCGTTGTTGTGCATTTATTTCATCTCTTCAACTGCTTCCCTTTTTTGTCTCGTTTCAGAAACTCCAGTCGTCTACTCGCACCTCCTTTCCACTTGTCGTATATATGTCATTTCTTCTCCCCTCTTCTATCCCTCTGCCGCTACCTAAATTGAACACTGAAAGAAAGGGAAAGAGGACAGGTGATGTTTTTGATTCACGAAAATTGACAAAGAATCTCGAGGTTGCTTTTCAAAATCGGATATTTTTTCCTTTGGGTTTAGTTGTTTGTATTAAAATTTGCCTAATTATACCACCCATTCAGCACTAGTTGGTTTCTTTTAAGTATTTTATAAACTATGAAAAGGCGGCGACTTTACTGTTTCATTGCATTGCCTTTTGATGTTTCTTTTCATTTTCACGTGTGCCGTGCTAACTTTTGCTTTTTGTCCGCTTTTTTAATTCATCCTCTCAAGTGCGATCTTTTGCCTTTTTCTGTTGGTGTATGTTAATAGAATTGAGGTTAAATTGAAATACTCTGCCCGTAATTTCACAATTTTCCACAAGAGATGGGGCTTTTGGGTCTCTTCATCGCTGCATCAATGCCAGTCCTCAAAGTGCTTTTGATTACGTCACTTGGATTAGTGCTTGCTCTGGATCGTATCGACTTATTAGGAGAGGATGCAAGAAAACATTTGAATAATGTAAGCTATGCTTTTTTTTTTCTTTCGCTATTCATTAATTTTTACTAAATGAGTATTTCTAAAAAAAATTGTCCCCCAATTCAAGGTAGAAGATGATTGATTGACTGCTTATGTTTCTTTACTGACTTTACCAGCTTAATATGGACTCACGTGACTAGGGAAAATGCTCCTCCATTTTTCTGGTTTGATTGATTATGTCTCAAGCTACATTTGTCGCTCACTTAAATCTTGAAACTTGGGGTTCGCTCCTCTAGCAACATAAGGAAACAATATGGGGTCCGACGTGGTGTTTCAAAGTAGTTAATTGCATTGGATAATTTTAGTACTAGCTGCAGTATTATTGACACAATCTGCAATGGGCTGCGCCTTTGTTCTTTTTTGAAGGATAAATACTTATGTCGTTTATTTTTAACTTAATTTACTCCCTTTTCATAATCTTTAGTCTTTCATCTACATTTGTTTTTGGTTGAAACATGCCATATCATCCGAGGCTTTTAGTTATTTCTTGCTGGTTTCTAAATTTTAACTCGCCGAAACTGCAGCTGAGTAATAGTTGAATGTTGTTGGTGATATCTTCATGTTAACTTTTGATGACTTATTGCACATCACATAGATAGAGAAAGTCTGATTTGATGGACTTGAGCGAAGCTAAAATACTTTAGTGCGGGCTGAGATTCTGGTGAATTAAAACAACCTAGACTAGACTACTAGAATTTGCATGTCGATGAGGATTTCTGAGGACTTTGATTAGGAGAGTATCTGAATAATTTTAGATCGCGAAAGTTCATTGAAGTTACAAGGTCTGGAATCTGCAGATTTTAACTTATAAAACAATAATTTGAAGAGTTCTAGAAGTAGTTAGTGTAATCTGACAGGATGAAATGCTTCTAAACAAAAGCACTGTGTAGTTTCATATAGTAACTTAACAAGCAAAAAATGGGACAACTATATCTTTTGTAACAGAGGTTCCAAATGTTCTCACCGATTGCATCAACTACATCAATATCTGCAAGTTCATAGGTAGAAGTGGGTCTTGTGTTGTCATAGACTATCTAAATTACCATTTACCTTTTCTCAATCGACTCCCCTGTCTAAGTGAAACCTAGCTCAGACGGTAAGTGTCGTCTATTACTTTTTCTTTTTGTTAAAGAGATAGCATTCATGGTGTGCTAATTTGTTTTGTAATGCTGATGCACTTCCTGCAAGCAGATCGTCTTTTTCGTATTCAATCCAGCCCTTGTCTCCAGCAACTTAGCCAAAACAATCACATCTGATAGCATGAAAAAATTGTGAGTTCTCATGTCCATTTAATTCACTAACCCTGTGCTTCAAAAAGTCTCTCCTATTCACTCAGTCACAATTGTAGGTGGTTCATGCCTATCAATATTCTCTTCACCTTTATTATTGGTTCAATTCTTGGTTGGGCAGTCATTCAAATTACAAGGCCTCCTCAGCATCTACGTGGACTGGTTGTTGGCTGTTGTGCTGCAGGTATGTAGACCAACAAGAACCTCAATGATGAAGATAACTGTACATATCCCTGCTAAATGAAATTTTGAGATCTCAAATCCATTTGGAGTTATGAGAATCTCTTTTGTACCGTATCAACTGATATCAATTTCCTCATCAAGGTTAAAGTAAATATAACATAGTATGACTAGCCTAATGATACTGCCACTCTGCAATTCAGATAGGAATAAGTCTCTCGAGATTTTATATGAATTGCTCTGTTTAAAAGGTCTGTTGGTTGGAGAGTTTGCTTTGGATGTGATACATTTTAATTTTTTAGACAAAGGAATTGGAGAAAAAAATTTCACCGGAGAGATGTTGGTGAGGGAAGGCCAAGTAAATCGGTTATGTTTCACATGCCTGTGGAACCAACGTGATAGGCAAAATAACTTTACCTCGGATCGAGATAGTAGGTAGATTATAGATGTCCCTGGTTCCTATGCAATATATAATGTAGGTAGCTTTTTTCTTTAGGTAAAAGTACATTTTGAGTCCTGGTGAAATGAGAATTATTCAACAAAAGAATGTTACTGTATGTCTAAAAAAATGTTCCTGGACACTCTGTTAATCTATTGGTGCATTTCAATGCTTTCTTCCGGTCAGATCATTTTATGAGTATTAAACAAAACGGAAAAGGCCATGGAGGTCTTGGAAATTTTGTTAATGGGTTTTATAAGACATGCATAAGAACTTTCGAGTATCCCACAACAAAAATTGAGCCAAACGAAGAAATCAACTAGCTTACTTCAAGTGACAAGTAATTCATGTCGAAATAGGATGAATAAAAGATGCAACAGAGCTCTCTTGTACGATGAGTAGTATCCAAGTTATGTAAAATAATGAATTTACCTCTGCACGGACAGGAAACTTGGGCAACATGCTTCTCATTATCATTCCAGCTGTTTGTAAAGAGAAAGGGAGCCCTTTCGGGGATCCTGGTGTTTGTCACACATATGGAATGGGCTATGCTTCGCTTTCGATGGCGGTATGTATCTCTTAACTACTTTAGTTGGTTTCTCAAGGATTTTACTGCCTGATTGGAAGGTATCCAACATTAAAATGATGACCATAATGCTTGTATAAAGGTGAGTTCCCTTTTTGGTATGCAAGGAAAATCTAATGCTTTCCCGGTGACTGTTCTTTTTCAGGTAGGGGCGATTTACCTATGGTCTTATGTTTATAATATCGTGAGAATATCGTCAAGTAAGAGCTCAAAGGAAGTTGAGATTAATGATTCTTCTGCCAGTAGATATCCGAGAGAAAGCTCTATATCACAACTAGGGACATCAGCAGAATCACTACTTCCATCAAAGGCCTTCAATGGATCCAAGTCCCCACCTGAACAGCTTGAGCTGCCTTCCACTAGATTTGATCACAAAACTCAGGTTAATTATTGATCCACATTTCAGTCTAGGATAGTCCAAGCTATACAACAATTAAAGTCCTTTCCCACTCCTTCCCCCCACCCTGCAGATGCAGGAAAAAACTACTCCCTCCGTCCCAATTATGTGATGATGTTTGACTGAGCACGAAGATTAAGAAAGAAAAAAATACCTTTGGAACTTTTGGTCTAAAATAAGAATTTTTGTGTGTGGCTATGGATCATCTCACTAATAGTAAAATGGGAATTTTTAAAATATGTTGTTTTTAAAATCGAAATGTATCACTCTTTCTGGGACAAACTAAAAAGTACCATCACATAAATTGGGAGAGAGGAGAGTAATTAGCAAGTGAGAGGAAAGATGTTAGATAAGAAACCTGAGCTACTGCATATGAATAACATGAAAGAGAGGCTTTAACACGTTAACGTTCTGCATTCTGCTGAGATTATGCTGCATTGCTGCTGAGATTACGCTGTACTAGGTAACCTCGGTTTTGAGTTTAGGTGATTCACTCTGGTTTCATGTTTGATTAGTTGTGTTCTAAGAATGGATTCCAACTGAATTTCGCTTTCCCACATATCCATTCAAGATTTCACTTATTTTGTGTGAAAGTGTTCACATCAATTAATTTGTTCAATGTTAAATTTTCACAAGACATGAAGATGCTCTCTATTTATGCACAGTTAATTTGTTCTCCAAGTTATTACGCATCATAATAAACACAATTGTGCATCAATTTTTATATCAGTGTTTGAATTTTTTGTAACAGATGCAGCCTGGGACTAAATTTAAGCAGTACATGGAGATTATTTCGAGGAAGATCAACCTGAAGAGGTTATTAGCCCCTTCTACCACTGGAGCGGTACAAGTCTATTGTTTTTCCTTTTTCTGAACTTGTTTTATTGCACAATTCTCCGAATTCTACTTTAGGCTTCTAATATGTTAGGCTAAAAGGAAGCTATGCTGAAACTCTTTCTCCATGCAGTTGCTATTTATCATCAATGACATAAAACCTCAGGCCTATTTTTTAAGGAGTAATAGCAAGGCACGTCTTAAAACTGTCCACCCTGTAAAATGGCTATCTTAATTTTTTCTGCGCTTAAGGAATTCTTCTTTTGAGAGGTTGTCTATAGCAACCATTAATGCACTAGCACCTGGTTTGTAATTCGTAGGGTGGTTTTCAATGTGTTCTAGGCTCTAAAAATCTCTAATTATGATAGGTATTTGTAGCAGCATGAGCATGCATACACCTCATTGGAGTAGTTCATTGATATCAATAAGTGGTTCAGAAACCTCAATGAGATGCATGTATTTAGGCTAAGGCTTTTCTATTTTTTTCCTTTTTTTTGGGATAAGATCCTCTAGATCTTAGCAGTCACTGTATCTACTTGCTGAAGAACTTCACAAATTTGTGGGCTCCCTGTTCACCTGTGCACCAGTTCACTGACAAGTGGTCCATGTTTTTTTACAGCTTGCAGGTTTTATAGTAGGACTTATACCTCAGATAAGAAAGCTGATGATTGGTGATGTAGCACCTCTTCATGTGATCGAAGATACAGCTATTTTACTTGGGTATGACACATTTTCTAGTCTCTGTGAATAGACTACAATTTGGTCCCTTTTTTGAGAATAATGAAGAAATAACCTGCATACAATGTAATGGCTTTAGAATGTCCTTACATAGAGCCATATATGATATGGTTCTAGCTGCACATAGTAAAGCATACTGGATCTGTCACAAGATCATATTTTAGGGCATGGCGACATTAGATGGGAATAGTCTGCAGTTGCTAGCTAGTAGTATCTAATAGTATTTGTGTCTACCAAAGTTGTCAAAACTTGTGCTACTTGGTCGCACACCAATTGTATAGCATCTTAGACTTGTTCAAATGATTGCAGGGATGGAGCCATCCCACTTCTAACGCTGATCATGGGAGGTAACCTTTTGAAGGGTCTGACGGGTTCAGGAATTCAGAAATCCCTGCTGGTTGGCATTATTGGTGTCAGATATATTGTCCTGCCGCTGATTGGTATTGCTGTAGTCAAAGGAGCTATTCACTTGGGCTTGGTGCAACATGATCCGTTATATCAATTTGTTCTTCTACTTCAATTTGCACTTCCACCAGCAATGAACATTGGTATACTGTCCAGCTCTTGTTGAATCTATGTACTTGTTTATCTGTCCTATTGATTTCATGTTTCTTAACTTTTTGCCTGACCACAGTTTCAGAAACTCAGAGATCCCTCTGTTAATATCATTATTAAGAAATTGCTATTTTAAAGCTATAATGATTCACTACATTCTTCACCAGCATATTGTTATTTCAAATATGAATGCTGCATACAAAGGTTCTAGATGGGATGACACAGTTTCTTGTTTCACTTGGCAGGCACCATAACACAGTTATTTGGAGCTGGTGAGAGCGAGTGTTCAGTAATTATGTTTTGGGCTTATGCATTGGCTTCAGTATCGCTTACTCTGTGGACTACATTCTTCATGTGGCTTGTAGCTTGACTTCATTTTTATACCATTTACATGGCATGTGCAATGTTCTATTTTGTCGAAATAGGAGACTTGAAACAAACCAAAATTCGCAAAAACTGGAATTAAAAGGTTAACCATGTTTTCATATGGGAGTGGAGAAGTGGAGAAGACATTCTTGTACTGTGGCTCTAATATTGCAGTTGCTTTCAGCAGAACAAGGCACTAGTAGGGATAATCAAAGAACGGAAAAAAAAGCAGGGACAGAGATTCTTAAACTTTGATAGTATGCAGCTAAACACTTCAAGCAATTCGATAGCAAAATCTATCATTGCAAATAATTGTGCTACACTGATCCAATTGATATAGAAAGACCATTAAAAGATGCAGTTTTTAGGTGAAGCACATCATACTAACTGATACTATTAAAAGATGCTTGAGAAAAGCAATAAAAGCTTGCGATGAGGGTTAGATGGGTTTGTTGATCTCGGCTGATGAGAAATTTGCAGTTAACAAGTTGGAACTTCAACAGATGGGTCATGTGCGGGACTTCAGAGAGGAGTTTTGTCCAGATCATCGAAATAGGGATGTTCCATAGCTTTCTTTGCTGAAATCCTCTTAGCTGGCTCATAATGTAACATCTCCTGCAAACACAAAGTATTGCCAAACCATAAGTCATGCGTTCATTCTAATAGGTTAATCAAGACAGAGAAGTCCTCAAAAAGTCAAATACTTACAGATAGAAGGTGGAGCCCATCTTCATCTAGACCAGGGACAGCAGTTGAGAGTGGCTGGGGGTTCCATTGGGGGTATTCATGCCAGTTAACTAGCTTGCTCACCCCAGGCCATAGTTCTTCATTAGGAGTACCTAGCAATCTGCAACCCAGTAACTGTTAGGACCAGAATAGAGGTGAGTAATAGAGCTCAATGCAGGTTGATTTTAGATCCAAACCTGAAAATGTGAAGCAGTTGTTGCAGTTCAGAGTCTCCTGGGAAGAGGGCTTGTTTTGTGACCAGTTCAGCTGAGGTTAAAAGCAAACCACACTCCATATTAGTATATTACACAACCCAAAATGAAGAAAAGACCATTCAGAAGAAAAAGGAAGAACAGGAATTTTACCAAAGATACAACCAACAGACCACATGTCAACTGCTGTGGAGTAATGAGTAGCTCCAAGAAGAACCTCAGGGGCTCTATACCATAGGGTTAATATCTGAAGAAAAAGGAACACAGTGATTTAAACAAGTCATACATAAATGATGATAGCTGCTGCCGCAGAATAGCAAAAGCACCTCATGTGTATACTTCTTGATGGGCAGAGTATAAGCTCTGCCAAGGCCAAAATCTGCTAATTTGAGCACATTCGTCTTACGGTCCATCAGAAGATTGTGTGGTTTCAGATCCCTGCAGCAATAAGTGCCGAACAATTAAAGAGGTGACTAACACGTGAAAATATGCCTTCTTATGACTTGTGTGTAAGGTACAGCTGTCGTTTTACCTGTGTAACACACCATGACCATGGCAGAAAGCAACTCCTTTGCACAGCTGGTACATCAAGCTCTATTTCAAAGAGAACAGACTTATCAATTACTTGCTAAATTGCAGAGTAATAAATGAGTCAGTAGTAGCATATCGCTCAAAACATCCAGACTACAAACCTTTACAGTTTTAGAGGAAATGTTTTCTCCATTTGCGCGGAAACTACGAATAAATTTCTTGACATCAGTATCCATGTATTCAAACACCAAGTATAGGACCGTCTTTCCTTCTTTGTTCTGACCTTGTTTAACATCCATCAGTCTGATTTATATATTTATAGAACATCATATCAGAACACGAGATACAGATATCAAACGTCAGTAACAAATGACAAAACTAAAGTCTGATTTATATATTTATAGAACATCATATCAGAACACAAGATACAAATATCAAACGTCAATAACAAATTACAAAACTGAAGTGAAAAGGACAAATTAATTGAAATAGAGATAATGCCTAATCGCAGAGAAACGAATTTACAAAAGAAATTTCAAGCGATTAAGTAAAACTAACAAACCCTAGGCAGAAATAGAAAAATGGAGTAAGAAGAGAGAAATGCGAGTGAGGGTATACATACTTGACGATGTGAGGATCCCTAGAGAGCATCCGCAGAAGAGAGATCTCGCGGAGAGTAGTAGGAGGGACACCTTCTTCGTCCTCATGAAGCCTCGTCTTCTTCAGTGCAACGATTTTGCCAGTAACCCTATCTCTCGCTCTGTACACCTTTCCGTAAGTACCTTCCCCTACCTTCTCAAGCTTCTCGAATGCCTCCATGGCCGATGCACTCTTTTTTACAGTCTCCATTTCTCTCTCTCTCTCAATCGCTCTCTGCTCTGTTTATGGTTTTTGAATTTTGTGTAAATGATTTCCTTTGACGGAGCGCCTCAATGGGCCTTTATATATTACAACATAACCGTCTTCTCGTCGCACAACGGCAGTATTTTTGAATTTCAAACGAGAGATTCACTTTCGTTTCTAATTCCATTACTGCCCCTCTGTTTTGTTTTATTCCCTCCTACTTTTGAGTTTTGCTTGCTACCTGGCCGCGCTAATATATTGGATTAGACAACCATTTTTCTCCTCTATTTTCCTTTTCGCATTTCTTCTTTTTTCGTTTTAAATTCATTTATTTTACGAACTAGTGGTAATACACTTAAAGGGGTCGTTTGGCATGCGTACTATATTATCCTGGAACTATACTATTTTATTATACATGGGAGGTGGGATAAAATAATCTTAAGTTTGATGGGATAAGACGAGATATCCAGGATTAAGCCCGAAATTAAATTTATATAATGTTTGATTGGCAGTATAAATTATTTCAGGATAAATTTATACCGCCAACTAAACACGGTTTGGCTTATCGATTTTACCCGATATACGCCTAGCCCTGCATAGTCCTACCTTATCCCACATACCACTTTTTACAAATCTTACTGGTTATTGACAAGTGAAACTCATCCCTGTCCGACAATAGTGCACTTTTGTCACCAATCCATAAGTTGGATGTCCAGACTCATGTTAAGAAGTAAAAACAATGCTCTTCCTTATAAAGTGAGGAAGGATAAAAACGCATATCCTATTGGAAAAACTTACTCACGCTTAAATTTTTTACCAAAAACCACATTAAATTTACCATGATTAGGTGACAGATTTAGTTGACATTATAGAAGTATGTATAAAAGACACATTCAATGTATTTCTTGATTAGATGAAACACCCGGTGCAGTCAGTATTTTCCCACCTGCATTTGTACTACTGCTAAAGTGCACAAGAGGAATGCGATTTCTTGCTTCCCCAAGTAACATCCTCCGTGTTAAGTCTTTGCATTAGAAACCCCAAACCCCCCTACAAGCAGGCTTGAGTTGGGTAGCTTCATATTTCTCGACCATCCTTATTCACATCTTTGCTGAAAGAACTACTTTTGTGATTCCCTGCTGCCTACAGATATCATTAGATGTATATACATAAGACAAGTCCTCGACCTTAATCAATACCTCACTTGTAAAGAACAAAAGGCCGCGTAGCCAATATAAAAGCAGTTCATACACGTACAACACCCAGTTACCCCCTCTACCAAAATACAGCTCTCGGGTCGGATCTAATTCAACCATATAGACGGAAACTGTTACATTGTAATTTCTCCTCCATAGCAAGACTGATAACACATGCAATCCTGGCAGGCAAAAAGTGGACTTGTGACACTTGGGAGTCACAAGTTTTTCCCCAATGGAGTGTGTATATATATATATACAAAGAATTTGAAGTGCCTTCTATAGCTCAAGTCATTTGATTAAACCTCATACTTTGTATCTTCAAAGATATTCTCAGCTTCTGTTCCTCCATTTCTCTCAATATACTCAACAGTTTTGCTCGATAAGCTTCACATATCTCAGTTGCATTTACCACAGCAGCTGTTAATTCCAGAATTTTCTCATCTTGACTCTACAAAAGGTAAAACAAATGCATAATATTGTGTCAGTTGACTGAAAGCATGATGCATGAATGGTCAAAAGAGCATCACAGAACTATATATTGAACTTCTATCAGGGAAAGCTAGTCTCTCGACAATGTGAGTGAAAATTAGAGCCCACGGTCTCGAGCTGTTCTATTGGTCAAACAATCTCCTTGTTGACCTTTGAATTTATGGCTCAGCTTGTGAACATGTTGAACCATATTCGTGAAAGGTAAAAGAAATGCATAGTGTCAGTTGCACCCTAAAATCATTGATGCATTAATGGTCAAAAGCATTGGAAAACTAATATGTTGAACTTCTATTAGCGAACCGAGTCTCCTGACAATGTGACTTAAAATTCCAGCCCACAGTCTCAAGTTGATTTATTTGTGACTTCAAATTCTAGCCCAAAGTCTCTGTTGACCTCTGAATTTATGATCGATCAACCATGACATTGAGTTATAAGATATTCATGGGTCACATCCACGACAGGGCTGCTTCTTGACTTGTGTTGAAGGGGTTGGCAGGATTTCCTTTCTAAAGCCATAGGTCAGATCCAGTTTCCTGGAATCATGTGCTAAAAATGCTAAGGCTAACACAAATTTTAATGTTTGTTAATCAACTTAAAAAGTCATAAGAATGACTTGGACGTACAATTGAAGAAAACTTTGAGCTAAATGCTAGCATTAGTTTCAGACAAACCTGATTAGAGTTCCTCCTTGGCAATAATGCAAGATATTGGAGTACATTTTAAATAATAGGAATAAAACTGGAAAAAAAATTAAAACTTAAAAAGGAAAATAGAGGGCCATAAGTGCCTGCAATTACGTCTTAATGCAGGCAATTAATGTTTTTTGGGCATAAGATGGAAGGGAAAGTTTAGAGGACTGCTGAAAAGGAAGCAAGAAGATGAATATGGCCATGCATGGTGAGCAAGAATAGGATGGCAAAGGATCAACATTGGCAGTGGGGGGTTGGGAGAGGAACACAAAAGGGTGGGTAGCTTAGAAGGCTTGAGGAGCCAAGGCATGGCAGATATATGAGTGACCTAAGATTGACTAGGATAACCACATCATTTACAAAGCATAAGCTGTTAGAGATAAGACACTTATATTCATTTATTTTGGGTGTGCAGACAAAAGTAATAGCCAGCTGCTATTGGTTTCAGTAAAAGCATGTTTTAAGGTTTAGGGGAAGTAGTTCCTTGTGAGAGAATCAGAGAGCAGCACCCAAAAGAACCCAACTTACCCGTAAACAGTCATCTTAACATAGCTCTTCCCAGCAGATAAATGTGAGAAGATAAAATTCTACCACAGTATATAGGAGAGGACAAAGAAACGCAAACAAACTTCATCAAGACTTTGAAACACTCGCAATGCGTCATTAGACTAATTCACAGTCTAGGAAATAACACTCTCAAGGTCAAGTGACACCAAATAAAAATTAATGCATGTGAAGATGTGACCAGTGAATATCTACAAGGTTCCAAGATCCAAGAAGCTAAATTCATTAATAATTTCATATGGGCTTCCAGAGACAAAAGACATAATCGATCAGAGTCCTTGTTTACAGCTGTGATGGATTCAAAATCCCATAATTGCAACTTGCATTTTCTTTTTAAGAACAAAAAGGCGAACAGATAATAAGTAACACAAATAATGAAAGATCGGATACCAAGCACAAGCAGACGACTTATGAACAGCACCCTATGAGGAGCCATGAGACTTGAGAGCTCAATGGTTACGTATAGCAACATCAAAACTTAACTATCCTAATAGAAAGGAAAGAATGTAGAGCGAACAATAAAGGACTAGTGAAATTAACTAAGTTGTTCAACCATTACAGAAGGCACGAGCCTGGAATTGAAGCACAAACAATGTTTTCCAAGGAGCTTAAAAATTTACAACATTATTCTCCCTTTATCATTTCCTTTAATTTTTCAGGGCAGTGTTGTCAAAGGCGAAAAACGTTAATAAGCGCTCCAGATCTATTGGGGCTCTAAGCGCAACTAAAGTGTGGGCTTTAGTTAAAAAAGGCAAAACGAAGAAAAAAAAAACATGTAAGGTATGAGATGCAAGAAAAATTAAGAATTTCATTCATAACGATTTCCGTAACAATTAATATCTTTTTGCCAATTAAATTTATTATTTTGCACCGTTTTATTCAAGATAGAACTTATTGGCAATGAGGTGCACGCCTTAGTGCCTTGCCTACACTGAAGGCACAACCTCAATGAGGCGAAACGCATACCCAAAGCTTTTTTGAGCTCCAGGGTTTAAGTGCGCCTCAAATGAGCCTTTGACAACACACAAGCGCGGGCGCTCGGGCAGGGGTGGGGGGATAAGCTACAAAGAATTACAATGTTGGTGTTAACACTGACAATTTTGTTTCGCTAATTAGCATTTTGACCTCTTTAAATTCTGGACGGATTGGGGGGCCCTACTGTCACAGGGGCGTTTTCTGTCCGTCGAAACACTGTCCGTTGTGCGGCAGTCAAGTCCCCACTTGACTTCAGCCTTCGCCCAATTTTAATATCGGATTCGAGGTTTATACTTAGAAAAATTCAAGGCAACAGAAATAAAGAAGGAGACAAGCAGATTTACGGGAAACCCTTTTCCCAACCTTTTATAAAATGAATTACAAAGGAAATTTCCGAGTTCGGCAAGGTGCTGCCACTCTTGGCACGCACCAACTCACAAAATAGCCAACAAATGCACAAGTCAGCCCCATAAACGCCCCCTCTAAGGCCACTCGTGCTGTCCCTCAATTGGCAAGGCAATGGCACATATTTTGCCATGCTCAAGCCATAAAATAGACAACCCTATGTCTACATTTCAGACTATTTCCCTCCCTAGGTACTTAGCTCGTTTTTAAGGCTGCTAGCACATATATTTATAATGTAGACAGCCCAAAATTAGTTCCTATGTTCAGTTGACATCCCCCAACTGATAGGACATGATCCCCATGATCAAAAACGTGGGAACATGTCTAGAACATGCCCCAAAAACGTGCAAACACTCAGCATATATTCAGCAACTCTTGGACATGGGTAGTTGTAACCGCCCAACTGCTTTGGCATGTGCACAGCACACTTGAAAACCACTTCATGTGCACTGCATGTGCGTTTCTTGGCCAGCTGCTGCACGCCCAAGGCTGGCATTGCGCCCAGCCTTGGCTTTTGACACTGCTCCGCTCAATGCCATCGCCACAGCTCGTCACCCATGACTTTGCCGCACGCCCGCCTGCTGCCACAGTTGATTGTTCTTGTCAAGTCGCCCCTACTTGATCAAGTCTGCCCGTTGCCAATGCCAATGCTGATTTTAGCATCAAGTCACCAAGCCTTGATGCCCTTCCCTTTGCCAAGTCGTTTGCCCACAATTAACTTAGGTGCCAGCCCGCTCACCTAAGTCATGGCAACACCACATTGCCAATGCCACTGCCTTGGCACTAAGCTGCCCCATTTTAGCGCCGAGGTCTTTCCCGTTTTGCCTTGTCAAGCATCCGTTCAGCCCGCCTAGTTCCGTCAAGGTCTTGGCCTTTGCTTGCAAACAGCCCCTTTATATTTTTGATGTAGTCCGTCACACCAAAGCCCTCAAATAAAAGCGTAGTCCGTCACACTTGCCCTTGCAATAGTTTGTTGCCATCGACAACACCCGCATTGTCTTGCATGTTGATTTTCCCCGCGCATAAGGCCAATAGCAAGGCCATCATGCCAAAATCCTCGCCACTGCCGCTCCACTTGCCGATCAGCTTTGTCAAGGGTCTAACAAACCACCCCAACCAGTTGAATTCGACGCCCTCGTCGAATAGATCCCAACACATGCTGCCATTTTTGCCAAGACGTCACAAGTTCAGCACCCGTTTGAGAATACATTGTGCTTGCCCTCAAGTGCAACGTTTTTGTTTTCTCATTGCATTTCCTGGTCCGTCAATCCCAGAGCAAATTCAGCACGCCAACTAACTGATTTGAAAGAACCCACACTGATTTTTGGCACCCACAAACTCGAAATTTTCTGCACCACCGCCTTCCTTGCCTTTTCTGAATTTTCCAAACAAAGACAGTCCTACTACGAACAAGCAAATTGACCCCTTGTCCTGCAGCCTCATTCATGTCTGTCTCGACCTCGTCACGAACCTAGCTCGCTCTGATACCAATTGTCACAGGGGCATTTTCTGTCCGTCGAAACACTACCCGTTGTGCGGCAGTCAAGTCCCCACTTGACATCAGCCTTCGCCCAATTTTAATATCGGATTCGAGGTTTATACTTAGAAAAATTCAAGGCAACAGAAATAAAGAAGGAGACAAGCAGATTTACGGGAAACCCTTTTCCCAACCTTTTATAAAATGAATTACAAAGGAAATTTCCGAGTTCGGCAAGGTGCTGCCACCCTTGGCAGGCACCAACTCACAAAATAGCCAACAAATGCATGAATCTGCACTATAAACGCCCCCGCCTAAGGCCACTCGTGCTGCCCCTCATTTGGCAAGGCAATGGCACATATTTTGCCATGCTCAAGCCATAAAATAGACAACCCTATGCCTACATTTCAGACTATTTCCCTCCCTAGGTACTTAGCCCGTTTTTAAGGCTGCTAGCACATATATTTATAATGTAGACAGCCCAAAATTAGTTCCTATGTTCAGTTGACATCCCCCAACTGATAGGACATGATCCCCATGATAAAAAACGTGGGAACATGTCTAGAACATGCCCCAAAAACGTGCAAACACTCAGCATATATTCAGCAACTCTTGGACATGGGTAGTTGTAACCGCCCAACTGCTTTGGCATGTGCACAGCACACTTGAAAACCACTTCATGTGCACTGCATGTGCGTTTCTTGGCCAGCTGCTGCACGCCCAAGGCTGGCATTGCGCCCAGCCTTGGCTTTTGACACTGCTCCGCTCAATGCCATCGCCACAGCTCGTCGCCCATGACTTTGCCGCACGCCCGCCTGCTGCCACAGTTGATTGTTCTTGTCAAGTCGCCCCTACTTGATCAAGTCTGCCCGTTGCCAATGCCAATGCTGATTTTAGCATCAAGTCACCAAGCCTTGATGCCCTTCCCTTTGCCAAGTCGTTTGCCCACAATTAACTTAGGTGCCAGCCCGCTCACCTAAGTCATGGCAACACCACATTGCCAATGCCACTGCCTTGGCACTAAGCTGCCCCATTTTAGCGCCGAGGTCTTTCCCGTTTTGCCTTGTCAAGCATCCGTTCAGCCCGCCTAGTTCCGTCAAGGTCTTGGCCTTTGCTTGCAAACAGCCCCCTTATATTTTTGATGTAGTCCGTCACACCAAAGCCCTCAAATAAAAGCGTAGTCCGTTACACTTGCCCTTGCAACAGTTTGTTGCCATCGACAACACCCGCATTGTCTTGCATGTTGATTTTCCCCGCGCATAAGGCCAATGGCAAGGCCATCATGCCAAAATCCTCGCCGCTGCCGTGCCACTTACTGATCAGCTTTGTCAAGGGTCTAACACCTACCACCCCCACCCCCACCCCCACCCCCTAAGTACAAACTTTTTTTCATTATTTTGGATCCTAAAATTTTTCAAAGTTCCAAATAACATTTTTAAGAAATAATAAATAATTTTGACCTCCCCCAATCTTTATCAAATTTGCTAGTCCTTTTCCTATAGAACCTTGCTACTCCCGGATAAGTGCCAAACCCCCCTCTTCCTAGCAATAAATCTTGGGAATGCCTTTGTTCACTTTTCATTTTTTTTTGTATAGCGATGGTGGTTAGACCAACTTGCTAGCACATCGACTATTTTATGATGTACTTGCACCCTTCCACTAGTACAAGCACAGTAACTCCTTGTGTCAGGGCTTGGATGGGAAGACACCACCGGACATTTTTGCCTCTTCTGGGATATGTACCCTGTTCTCCAATGATCTTTGTTCACAATTTATCAACGGCTAGGTGATGCTTTTGGGTGTAGTGAATGCCACTGATTCTCAGCGAAGAACTAATTTATGGAAGTTACGGTGTACAATTTAGCAAAATTACAGAGTTACAGCATACAATCTAGGTAAAATAGGAAAGACAATCAATCTGATTTACTTCAACTTCCATACCATTAGATTTGAGAGCACCATGTAGTTGAGCTTTTGCACATAGAAGCAGCAGAATTAACAAAGAGGATCCACTCACGTCCATGCTTTTACTTCTCTAATTGGGAGTAGAATGCACGGGACTTCAAGCAGTAGTCAACCAAATGAATTTACAGACAATGGAAGATGAGTCCTAATGATCATCAGAGTACTAATGCATATCCAGAAGAAATTGGGTTATCTACAATAAAAATCGAATGATACCAAAAGCTCACACAATTACAATGCTCAATCATCAAGAAGGAGGGGAAAAAAGTGAATATGAATTTGCAGTGAAGACAGTATGCATGACATACACCAGCAGAAACAACATCCCACTAACTTCTGGGTGGAGCTGAAAGATTTCAAAAAGAAAGAAATTACCACCAAGCAGGGGTCACCACAGCCAGCTTGATTTCCATTCAAGTTGAATTCCTTTGCTTTGCTCATGTCTAGACTCTTCGGTGGTGCAGGAGTACTGCACATAGCAGCTGCAACCTTCATGGAAGCTTCACGTAGAGCATCCATAGCAACTTTGTACACATTTTCCGAATCCACTCCCTCTTTGACATATTTAGTTGCTTCTAGGCTTAACTTTTCGAAGCGGGCAGTGAAGGACTCATTATGACTACTTGGCAATCCAAGATCGTCTTCATCCAATACAACCTCGCTCTTGGCTTTTCTTGTCCAACGTTTTAGTACATAGTGAGATGGAAGCCTCAGAATGTTTTTCACTCTAAAAACAGCTAAAATGTGCTTACATGGAATACCTGAAAAGGCAAACAATTGGCAACTGCAGCTAGCTTTCTTCTCAAAGACATTATATTGGACATAATGTACTTCATGGTCCTCTCCAAACTTTGCCACTTGATACACTACATCTGGTCTTGTATCATCAATTACAGTTGCAGGGTAAGCCAGAGTCTCCATTAGTTCTTGTTGAAACATCAAAAATATTTCCCTTGTATAAAGATTAGCTGCTTGTTTTTCCATGGGAGATGGGGTCTTCAAAATAGGAGAAATATTTATGGTATCATTCTCCGCCTTTACCTCCTTCTCATGTCTACTGGCAGTAGCTTTTTCATACTGAGTCATTAGGATGTGAATGTTAGTCGATGCATCTATATATCCATCGAAGAATGAGTTTGAACTGTCACTAGTTTTAGCAATAGATGTCTCCCCAAAGAACGTATCTCGAAGGTAAATTGGAACCCAGTGTTGTCGAGCATCATACATCGAGTGAAGCCATTCGTCATCCTTGAGATTGTATCTTCCAAGAAGGGACTCCCAGCATAATTCAAACTCCTCAATTGTCTCAGGCGAATTGACACATTTCTGGAATTCTGCTTCAAAAATGGGAAATAACTGGATTGAATACGACAGCCTCTCCTGTACTTGTCTAAAAATATTGGATTTGCAAAAGCGGTGACGAGCACCAGGAAATACGTCTGCAATTGCTGACCTAATGATCCTATCGTGGTCTGTAGTTATAGAAACAGGATGGCGACCAGACATTGCGGCAAGCCAATTTTGAAATAGCCAAATGAAAGATGACTCTGATTCATTGAGAAGCAAGGCACAGCCAAATAAAACTGGTTGACAGTGATGGTTTACTCCTATAAATGGGGCAAAAGGCACCCGGAATCGGTGAGTCCTATAAGTAGTATCGAATGCAACAGTATCTCCAAAATAAGAATAATTCATTCTGGAGGTTGAGTCGGCCCAAAAAATGTTCCCCGATGGACCACCTTGAACAACATAAAAGAAACCGGGATCCTCAGCCTGCTTCTGCTTCAAATACTCAAGGATATAGTGAGCACCAGTACCTAGAGTCCGCTGCCTAGTTTGGTTCATATAATTCTGGCAATCAGATTTAGTGAAACCAACATTATTAATGCCACCAGATTGCTTAATTAAGACAGACATAACGCGAGTAGCGCCCAAACCAGCAGCTTGGAGGGTATCAATCAAGCTGCGGGCAGGACCAGAGACATGCCTATGTGATCGAAGCAAGTGGACTTGATCAGGGGGTACAAGCTCATGATTATGATCTTTGACGAATTTAGTAATAGCCCATTTGCCAGAAGCCCGTTTTTTGACAGTCAAGTGAGCCTTACAACCGACCCTAGAGACAATTCGCTGGCGCCTAGGTTTGTGTTGTTCATCAGGCCTAGGGTTAAAGCCCTCTTTGGAACACACCAATTGGCGGCTACTGATAGTGTTATCGCGACGTGAACGTCTATAAGCACTGACCCGAGTACCAAACCCGACTCTGCGTGCATAGGAATTGTAGAAAATTCGAGCAGCCTGCTCAGATTCGAATTCCATGCCCTCATAGGGTTCAAGGTCGGAAGAAGAGCACTGGTCTCCTGATTCCAAGCCAGATGAGATGTGCTTGTAGTCTTCTTCTTCTTCGCCAGAACACAAATCGAACTCCATTGCATCGTTTTCCAAATTTAAGGGTTGAGAATCCATAACTAAGTTGACAATGCTATAGAACGAGAATACGAAGAAAACATGAAAGAAACAAAGTTGGGCAAAGATTAGTTTTTCAATGTAGAATTTGGTTATTACACAGAATAAATTATTGATATAAAAATCTAAAATTTTACTTCCTTCTATTCTCTAAGTTCATTGATTAAATTTAAGCAAGTAACAACACATTTCTAATAATCAAATTTATTTTTTTATGTATAAATTTTTTCTCTCTGGATTGATATTTGCTAGTTTTGGACAAAATTTTTGTCCACAAACATCTTTAGTTTTGTACTTTTGAGTACTTTAATTAAGAATATTATAGACTATGACTCTATACACTAGTTATCATTCAAATCGAATAAACCGAAGTTATCGAACCGAATAAACCAAAATCGAAAGGAGAAAAATCGAACCATACCAAATTTAAATAGGTATGGTATTGGTATGACATTTTAAGAAACTGAAAACTAAAAATACCGAACCAAAATATTTAAATAACATCCCGTACCGATCGACGAACACTCTAACGTTCCACCATATTCTTTCCATTTTTTATAACCATTTGCGGAATATACCTGTCCTTTTAATTTGACTTTACGTGTCATACTCATTGTGAGTTTTTTTCATATGAAAACTCAAAATCCCTAATTAAAGTCGAAAGAAATTCATACATCACGGTCACGGAGTACTTGAAACTAAAAGAAATCGACAACTAACATCAATCCTTTGCTAATTTGTTCGGAATGAATAATGTCCTTAACAGCTTGCTCGGAGGGTTGGTATTGTATTGTATCGTATTGTTATTTGAAATACATGTTTATTTTGATTGTTACTTAAATTTTATTGTATTGTATTGTTAAATCCGTCGTTACATAACGAAATATGTCACTTTATGTAATGACGATTTGGTTTGGTCTCGTCATTATCTTGTCTCTTTCTTTCATCTCACCCTTCATTATTATTAAATAATTTTATTTTATCATTTACCCTACCTTTTTATATTATAATTTTATCCTGTATCATAATTTTTCTTTATAATATTGCAAGTTTATTCTTCATATTAATGGTGCGTGATATCATGAAACAATGGCAAACGATACAATCTATCCAAACATTATATTCGTCAAACGATATAGTACAGTATAATATATACGATACGATTCGATACATTATGAAATGATACGTAACAACCATCCAAACAAGCAGTAAACGATGACTATTGTGTTTTTTATCTTTCCTGATAACATTATTAATTAAAAGTTCTTTATATTCTTAGAATGATTGGTCAAACGTGTCTTCAATGTAAAAATTTTATTTACAACATTTTTCTTGCTCTAACTGTTCGACTCAAAAGTTATCTAGCACTTTTCGAGCAAATCAATCAAAATAAATTAAGGGTAAATCATAGCCAAGCATAATTAATCAGTGAATCGGAAGACAAATTTGAGACATATGAATAATCAATTGGAGAATGGTACGAATAGTATTTTATTTATCATAGTAGCTTGACCTGCCTCTTCTTAAAGAGGTTCAGGAACTTACGGTTGCCTTGTTCATCCCCCTATTCATGGGGCGTATTTCTCCATTCTTATGTATTCAGAGTCATATAGGAGAAGAAGCCCCCTTTGAAGGTTCTCTTTCTTGGTATTTATAGCCCCCAGCTCTGTGAGCTGGTCACGAGTCGTTGTAGTGTGGTCGAGGAGACGTTGTCTTATTGCGAAAGGACTGTGACCCCCTTGTTTGTCTTAGGAACAGTTGTCATGAATTCAAATTCAATGGCGTTGTAAGTTGGTTAGGACGGGGCTGGCCCCGTGGCTGTCATATGGTTAGATTTCTACCAATACAGTTAGTCCCTTCGTTCGTCGGGGTCGTGCCTGTGCCGACCTCGACGGACGGATAGTGTGGCGTAATCGGGAGGAGACGGACTCATCTTTCGTTTGTCGATGGCGTTATAATTCCGAGATGGACCGGGGGCGCCTTTTCGATATTTACGTACTGTTGTGACGGTTTCGGAACTGAAACATCGGTTGGCAAGTGAAGCGCCATTTCGCGCAGTCATTCATAATGGCGCACGTTTCCATGAAACCGAATCGTTTTATGCCCAGTCATGTATTAATGATGACTATTGGATTTCGTAAAGGCATAATCTGCTTCTTATAAATGGAGAGCATTTGTCATTTGCCTTTTACACATTCATCGTTCTTTCAAGAGAAATCCTGAGAAACCTTTCCTCCTGCTAATTGCATTTTTCTCTCCTCTTTTGATCGTTATCATTATTGATCTCCTCGTTTCTCCCATAAAAGCTCTTCTTTCTCTCGCTCGTGAGTCAATTATGGCAGGAACTTCTTCTCGTGGTAATCTTCCGGCGAATTCTCCGGTGGTTGAAAATCCCGCTCACTCAATTGAAGACCTAGAGCTGATGGAATGTGAAGAAGTTCCTTCAGTCGATGAAGTTCTGCCCCGTCCGGGAAATCCGGTGGTGGATTTTGGTGCACCGGGCGGCGTAGAGCAGGTGGACACTTCTTCTCTAATGGGGGAAGTGGGGATAGCACAGATACGAGAGCAGTGGGGCATTTCACGCTACGTTGAGATCGCGCTTGCGAAGAATAAGGATAGGGTTCTGATCGACCGTCGAGGGTATTGCTCGTTCTATCTTACCCCTTCCTAGTGGGGTACACACTCCCACTTCGAATGTTGGTGGTCGACTATTGTTGTTATTATGAGGTGTGTCCGACCCAACTTTCTCCTTACCTCTATAAACTATTTCTCATGTTTATCAAGTACGCGGAGCTAACCGGTAGGGAGGTCACTCTGAGGCACGTGCTTAGCCTCTTTGCTCCTCAAAAGATTCACTGCACCATGATCCATGCGCGCCCCCGAGGGTCGAGAGGTTTGGTGGTCGGGATGGACGACAGGACCAACCGTCGCTTCTTTGAAAATTTCTTCTATATTCGGACTGAGCACCTGGTGGCGAACCCGAGAGGGTTCCCAGAGATTTGGAACTTTGCACGTAAGTTCTCGTTCCCGACTGGGAAAATGCCCTGTTTTGGCCTTCTTTACGTCTTGTGTTTGTAGTTTTTGATTTACTTTAATGTTTTGTAGCTGAAAAGTTATCGCCGCCTCCTTTGGAGGGGATCCGAGAATGGATTGAGGTCGTGCTTCCTCATACTATAGGGATTCGCACATGGTCGACTTTTTGGGAGAAACACAGACGCAGGCCCCTGACAAGTGAAATAGCGGCCCTACTTCATTTCTATTCTACCTTATTTTGACTTTATTCATCGAACGTTCGTATGTTGTGATTAGGGAGAACTCGCCACGTCAGAGATCCTCAGTTAGCTTTCCGTCGACCGGCTGCGTCTGTTCGACTTACTGCAGCGCCCACGCCTCGTCCGGTATCGAGGGAAGCATCGGTTGAGTCATCCGTGGCCGCCTCTCCGACGTGGGCCGCGTCTCAGGACGTAGGGCCATCTGGGGCCGCCCTCCCTCGAACTGACTCGCCACCAACCAGAGAGGAAGAAGGGCCATCGAAAAGGCAGACGATAGCATTTGTGGCGGTTCCTCCTACGGTGATCAATTTGGATTATCCTCCAACGGAGTCAGAGGGAGAAGTGGTTGTGGCGTCTGCTGTTGGGAGGGGGCAGTCAGTTGAAGATGCCCCCGCCATTTCAAGCCAAGAGAATGTTGCTATTTTGGATACACGTTCGGAAGTTCCCGCTGCTGAGGCAGAAGGTCAATCTCTAGAGGTCGCCGTTATGACCTCGAACGTGCCTTCGTCGACCACGGTGGGTGGTTCTGGGCCATTGACGGCGGATAGGGGAAAGACTGTGGTGGAGGACGAGTACGAGTCTGAGTCTGATTTGGACCCTGACGACGACCGCATATTTGAGGAGGGCACTACTAACTCTGTGATTCGCGCAGGGGGGCCGACCCGTTTTATTGAAGTTTCTTCAGAGTTGAACCTACTGACCCAAGGAAGTAGCTTGGTGTCATAATTTGAGTTGTTATGTTCGAAGGCAGAGAACACGTCCCTGAGGAGCGTTTCTGATGTTGAGGTGATGAATGAAGTGGCCGTGATGAGCCTGAGGGTACGTAGCATGACTCCAGTTGTTTCTTCATTTCCTTAGCCTGGGCTTTAGTTTTAATTGTTCTGTTTGTTTTGCAGACTTATTTGCTGGAGGTAGAGAGCATCCGCAGAGCCAATGTCCATTCGAGGATCTTCTTGCAGATGCTGGGAAAATATCGCCGTTATTGTGACAGGTGCCGAGAGCTGCATGGGCGATTGAGGAACAATCCTCGAAACCGAGCTTTAGGCGAAAAGCAGGAAAAGCATGATCGAGAGCTGCTGCAGGCGCTTGGTAGCAAAAGCGAGCTTAAGGAGCAAATTCGTATGAAGGATGAGGAGCTCGATGTGGGAAAGGGGATTGCTGCTAAGTGTGCGCACCTTCGGGATAAGTTGAGGGAGATGGAATTGGAGGCGGAGCAGAACCAGGTTAGAGCGGCGGAGATGGACGTGGAGTGGAGCGGGAAGTTGGCGGAGCTGGAGGGCTAAATTGCTGCATTGAAACTTTGGGAGAGGGATGCCTTGACGAGGGCTAGGGCATTGGAGGAGGCGACCTGTGTTCATAAGGCTTAACGAGAGACGGAGAGGGCTACTGCGGCCCTTAGGGAAGAGGGGCTCGAGGAGCAAATTAGTGTCTTTGACCGGGAGGCCCAGGTTCTGTCGGATCGGATTGCGGTCTTGGAGGAGGAGAACGAGTGACTGCAGGACCAAGTTGGGTCGTCACGCACTGTTGTTCCCAACCAGGCTTGTGAACTTTGGGTCTATGTTGAAGCTCAACGCGATATCTTCAAGAACTTGTGGGAGGTAGGTACTGTGACCGAGGTGGCTTTCGAGATGGCACGTCAGAAGGCTCGTGAGGCCCGTGCTGGTTGTGGTTATGATGTGGCGACGCCCGAGGCTGACGATGGTACGAGTGGTGGCGAAGGCAGCGCAGAGTGAAAGGATTTGTTCTTGGTTTTTTCTTTGTTCTGTTCGCCGGTTAACGTTCGTACGTTGTTGTTTTTCTTATATCGACCGGTCCTGGACGGGTGTAAGCGGGAAAGACCCGCATTCTCAACTTCGTGGATAGATGAATTTTCTTTTTCATCGTTTGTCTTGCGCCTATTTCGTACCTTCTTTTTCTTTTATTTTTTTTAGCATACTTGAAGTGTCGACTTTTTAAGTTCGACGGGGGTTGGTGCATCAGCCCTTAACTGATGATGGTTCTTATCCTTCGTCTCAATATGAGCGAGGTGGAATTGTCATCTTATGGTGAGGAAGCTTAGCCCCAGTCCCAGTTTGACTGAGGTCGAACTCATTTCGATGGCGGAGGCACATAGCCTTATTCTTGATTCGAACAAGATCGAACTTGCTGCATTTGATGGCGAAGGCACCGAGCCTTAGTCCCAGTTCGACTGAGCTCGAACTTACTTTTACGGGGAAGGCACGTAATCTTATTCTTAGATCGAACGAGGTCGAACTTTCTTTGATGGCGAAGGCGCTTAGCCTTAGTCCCAGTTCGACTGAGGTCGAACTTGCTTTTGATGTCGAAGGCACTTAGCTTTAGTCCCAGTTTGATTGAGGTCGCACTTACTTTGATAGCGAAGGCGCTTAGCCTTAGCCCCAGTTCAACTGGGGTTGAACTTGCTTCGACGGCGAAGGCACTTACCCTCAGTCCCAGTTCGACTGAGGTCAAACTTAATTTGACGGCGAAGGCACTTAGCCTTATTCTTAGTTCGAACGAGGTCGAACTTACTACTTTTGATGTCGAAGGCACTTAGATTTAGTCCTAGTTCGACTGAGTTCGAACTTACTTTGATGGCGAAGGCACTTAGCCTTAGTCCTAGTTCGACTGGGGCCGAACTTACTTTGACGGCGAAAGCACTTAGCCTTAGTCCCAGTTCGACTGGGGTCGAACTTACTTTGACGGCGAAGACACTTATCCTTATTCTTAGTTCGAACAAGGTCGAACTTACTTTGATGGCGAAGGCACTTAGCCTTAGTCCCAGTTCGAACGAGGTTAGGACTTACTTTGACGGCGAATGCACTTATCTTCAGTCCCAGTTCGGCTGAGGTCGAACTTACTTTGATGGCGAAGGCGCTTAGCCTTAGTTCCAGTTCGAACGAGGTCGAACTTACTTTAATGGCGAAGGAACTTAGCCTTAGTCCCAGTTCGAACGAGGGTCGAACTTACTTTGACGGCGAAGGCACTTAGACTTATTCTTAGTTCGAACGAGGTCGAACTTACTTTGATGGTGAAGGCACTTATCCTCAGTCCCAGCTCGACTGAGGTCGAACTTACTTTGACGGCGAAGGCACTTAGCCTTGTTCTTAGTTCGAACGAGGTCGAACTTACTTTGATGGCGAAGGCACTTAGCCTTAGTCCCAGTTCGACTGGGGTCGAACTTACTTTGACGGCGAAGGAACTTAGCCTTTTTCTTAGTTTGAACGAGGTCGAACTTATTACTTTTGATGTTGAAGGCACTTAGACTTATTCTTAGTTCGAACGAGGTCGAACTTACTTTGACGGAGAAGGCACTTATCCTCAGTCCCAGTTCGAATGAGATCGAACTTACTTTGATGGCGAAGACGCTTAGCCTTATTCTTACTTCGAATAAGGACAAACTTACTTTAATGGCGAAGGCACTTAGCCTTAGTCCCAATTCGAACGGGGGTCGAACTTACTTTGATGGCGAAGGCACTTAGCCTTATTCTTAGTTCGAACGAGGTCGAACTTACTTTGATGGCGAAGGCACTTAGCCTTAGCCCCAGTTCCAACGGGGGTCGAACTTACTTTGACGGCAAAGGAACTTAGCCTTATTCTTAATTCGAATGAGGTTGAACTTACTTTGATGGCGAAGGCACTTAGCCTTAGTCCTAGTTCGACTGGGGTCGAACTTACTTTGACGGTGAAGGCACTTAGCCTTAGTTCCAGTTCGACTGGGGTCGAACTTTCTTTGACGGCAAAGGCACTTAGCCTTATTCTTAGTTCGAACGAGGTTGAACTTACTTTGATGGCGAAGGCCCTTAGCCTTAGTCCCAGTTCGAACGAGGGTCGAACTTACTTTGACGGCGAAGGCACTTATCCTTAGTCCCAGATCGACCGAGGTCGAACTTACTTTGATTGCGAAGGCGCTCAACCTTAGTTCCAGTTCGAACGAAGTCGAACTTACTTTGATGGCGAAGGCCCTTAGCCTTAGTCCCAGTTCGAACGAGGGTCGAACTTACTTTGACGGAGAAGGCACTTAGCCTTATTCTTAGTTCGAACGAGGTCGAACTTATTACTTTTGATGTCGAAGGCAGTTAGCCTTAGTCCCAGTTCGAACGAGGTCGAACTTACTTTGATGTCGAAAGCGCTTAGCCTTATTCTTTGTTCGAATGAGGTCGAACCTACTACTTTGATGGCATTGTTTCTGGGTGATTTTCGATCCCTGTCCTGAAACATCCTTGTGCCGGGTTCCAGCCTGGCACCGCATTAGGGGCGAGGGAAATGCTTCACACTTCTGTCCTGAGGGAGAAGAGGGGCTTATTCTTCTCCTCGTTTGGGCTTTTTTAAGCGCTGGGCAGAGGATCTTAGTCTCTTTAGATGCATTCAAGTATTCTGTGCTCGATGCGCTTCTTCTCCTTGTTTGGGCTTTTTCAAGCACTGGGCAGAGGATCTTAGTCTCTTTGGATGCATTCGAGTATTCTGCGCTCGATGCGCTTCTTCTCCTGTTTTGGGCTTTTTCAAGCACTGGGCAGAGGATCTTAGTCTCTTTGGATGCATTCGATTATTCTGCGCTCGATGCGCTTCTTCTCCTCGTTTGGGCTTTTTCAAGCACTGGGCAGAGGATCTTAGTCTCTTTGGATGCATTCGAGTATTCTGTGCTCGATTTTCTTCTTTTGGCTTGTTTGAGTTCGGTTGCTTTCTTTTGGACGTTTCTTTGGATCTTAGTCTCTTTGGATGCATTCGAGTATTCTGCGCTCGATGCACTTCTTCTCCTCGTTTTGGGCTTTTTCAAGCACTGGGCAGATGTCACGACCCAAAATCCACTAAGGGTCGTGGTGGCGCCGTACACCTCTGTCAGGCCAGCCAACTAACTTATCAATTAATTCCTTTTTTAATACTTTTGAAAATCTAATGTTTTTTCCTTCCATTTTTATAAATAAAAGTTCACTACTAGAATTCAAATATAAATAATAATAGTTAGTACAAATCCATTGTAAACTATCCCAGAAACCCGGTGTCACAAGTACATGAGCGACTACTGATAAGAAAAATAAAATACAACATTCGCCCGGAATACAATGGACGGAAAGTAAATACAGTACATTGGAAGGAACTACTCTAGCCGCGGTCGCCTCAATGATGCAGCTCACCTAGTTCCAGCGTCATCCATGCTGCTACACCCAATACGCTGCTAGAGGTGTATATATACATGTGCAACAAAAATGCACAAAAGTGTAGTATGAGTACATAACCAACTTATACTCAGTGAGTGTCCCGCCTAATCCCGAAGAGGTAGAGACGAGATGGTCAACTTTGACACACTCTAATGGTCCAACG
>MU709443.1:1263-69863 GCA_026770625.1 Nicotiana glauca
ATTTTTGATCCTTAATTCGAATTTAAAAGGTGGATTTAACTACTAAATGATGGAATATAACTAGAAAGGATCATAGAAATGTTACCCAATAATCTCCTCTTCAAAATCCTCTCTGAATCGCCCTTGCCCGAGCTCAAAATTAATTTTCACACTTATGAAATTAAACCCTCGATATTTCCTATTTCTGCCCAGGCATTTCCGCTTCTGCGGACAGGGGACTGCTTCTGCGGTCCCGCTTAAGCGGCAAAATAACCGCTTCTGTGGTTCCTCTTTAAAGGGCAAAATTCCGCTTCTACGGACACATGACCGCTTCAGCGGAAAAATGACCGCTTCTGCGGTCTATGAGGGGAATCATAAAAATCGCTTCTGCGATTAATAAACCACTTCTGCGGCTCCGCTTATGCGGATAACTAACCGCTTCTGCGGTCTCAGAGGAAGAGGTAACAAATCGCTTCTGCGGCTCAAGGGCCACTTCTGCGGAACCGCTTCTGCGGTTCCCAAGCTGCAGAAGCGAAAACTACAGAAGATGCTGCAAATTTTTCCTTCCAACTTCCAAAACTAACCCATTGAGCATCCAAAATCATCCCGGGACCCCCGGGACGCCAACCAAAAACACCAATACCACCTAATACCTTATTCGAACTTGTACCAATCCTCAAAATACCTCAAACAACTCCGGAAACCCGATTAAATCAAGGATTCAAGCCTAAGAACTTCAAATTCTAACCAAAAATGCTTTCGATCAAAAACCTAACCAAACCTCGTCCGAATGGCCTGAAATTTTGCACACACATCCCAAATGACATGGCAGAGCTATAGCAACTTTCGGAATTCAAATCCGACCCTCGGATCAAAAACTCACTATCGGACCGGAAACTTCAAAAATTCAAACTTCGGCATTTTAAGCCTAAAAGAGTTACGGACCTCCAAATAACATTCTGAACACGCTCCCAACCTCAAAATCACCTAACGGAGCTAATGGAACCATCATATTTCCATTCCGAGGTCGTCTTCACACTGCTCTGAATCCAGACCATTTTTCAACTCTTAAGCTCTTATTTAGGGACTACGTGTCCCAAAACACTCCAAATCCTAATACCGAACATTCCGGCAGACCAAAATAGTAGAAATGAACTTAGGGAAAGCAGTTAATGGGGAATCGAGGCGTAAATTCCAAAAATGACCGGCTGGGTCGTTACATTTCTAGAGTTAAAATTTGATTATGGTTGACCATTCTTAGCAAACGGACCTGAAACCGTGTTCCGACAATCTCGGTAGGTTCGCAGTAAAATATGTGACTTGGGCGTATGCCCGGAAATAAATTTTGAGGTCCCAAGCCTTATAAATTAATTTTTGAAAGAATTTGATTTGCTAAATTATCTAAGAAATGAAAAAAAGAATTAATGTTTGAAACCATGGGTATCAGGCCCGTATTTTGATTCCTAAGCCAGGTACAAACTTAGTATTTAATGATAACGGTGAAATTTAATAAAAATGGAGTTTATTTGAAGTGAGTTGGACTTTCGGTTGAAAAGTTATGAACTTTAAGTGTTCTTGATGAAAATGTTGAGTTTGGAGGTTTAATTCATGGTTTTACATGTTAATTTGATGATGTGATCGCACGAGTAGGTCCATATGATGTTTTTGAGTTAGTATGCACATTTGGTTTGAAGTCCCGAGGGCTCGGGTGAGATTCGTGTAGGTTATGGGATGTCCGAGGCTTAAAACATAGGTGCTGCAAGTTCAGAGAAGTGCAGATCTCTGAACCCACTAGTGCGGTGCGCATTGATTTTGTGTTGTCCGCAGTGGGGGCTTTGTGGCCGCACTCGATCTTGTGCGGTCCATATAGGTTCACTCGTTCGACTTCGGAAGCCTATATAATTTGATATACAAGGAATTTTGAGATTTTCAAAACGAAAGATGTAGCCCTTTGTGTATAGTTTCCAGAAAGGTAAAGAAATAACATTATGGACATATGTAAAGAAAGTTATGGCCAAAATACTAAAGCATGTCACTGCAGTCAGCATTGTGAGCTCCGCGGCCACATTCATTTTTGCGCGGTCCGCACAGGGGGTCTGAGAGGGGTTTATTTAAATGGGATTTTCAGTTATTTCTCATTTTTTCAAAACCCCAAAACACAAGAGGCGATTTTTCAAACAACATTTCATCTCCAAAATAGTAGTAAGTGATTTCTAACTCATTTCCTTACTCCTTAACTTCTTTTCACAAGATTTCATCCTAGAATCTAGGGTTTTCATGGTGGAATTGGGAATTTTGGGAAAAACCTAAGAATATTGAAATTTGGGGATTTAAACCTCAAATTGAGGTGGGATTCCAAAACCAATTATATATCTAGGCTCAGGGGTGAATGGGTAATCGGGTTTTGGTCCGAATTTCGGGTTTGAACCAAGCGGGCCCGGGGTCGATTTTTGACTTTTTGGGAAAAACTTTAGAAAACTTATTTCCATGCATTAGAATTTTTTCATTTAGCATTTATAGATATTATTAAGTAACTTGTGGCTAGATACGAGCGAGTTGGTGGTGGAATCAAGAGGTAAAGCGATAGTCGAGGCTTGAATTGTGTTCGTGGCATCGAGATAAATGTTTGGTCTAATCAAAGCTTTAGGGATTAGGAGTTGTGTCCTATTTTCTATGTGATATTTGTTGAGTATGATGTATAGGCATGGTGACGAGTATCTATACGTTGGGAAAAAGCATGCCCGTGAGTCTTATATTATGATAATTATGACTTTGTTTGTACTGTTCATGCCTTTTGTGATGATTTCTATTATTGGGCAAAGTTTGTGAAAGAAATGGTGATATCTGAACATTGAAGAGCATTGTCTCAATTTGTCAAGTGAATTGTGAAAGAATAATTGGTAATTCAACCTTATAGAGCATTGGCTCAAATTGTGAATCGAGTAGTGAAGTAAATGTGAAAAAAAGAAGAGGATTATGGTTTGGCCCCTTGCCGGGATGTTGTTGCTTTTAATATTGTTTCCTTGCGCGGATGTTGTTGTTTTGATATTGTTCCCTTGCCGGGATTTTATTGTGATTCATTTATTTCCTTGCCCTTATTGTTTGTGATTGATGTTTGGGTGAGGAAAAGTGTAAAGCACGAAGCGTGATGTTGTACATTGTTTGGTGAGGTAGAGTGTAAAGGCACAAAGGGTGATGCCGTGTCGCACGATATAACATTCTGTGCCTTTATATGAGTGATTATGTGAGGTAAAAGCACGAAGAGTGATGCCGTGCCAATTATACTAATTTTCATGGTGAGGACGAGAGTAAAAGCACGAAGGGTGATGTGGTGCACTTGTCCTTGATTTTCTTGATTTTACTGGTAATTGAGTTATGGTGTTCTTTATGCTTACCTACTGATTTTCTGTTGTTACTTGCTTTTATTGTGATGTTACTGATTCCCTTGCCCAAATTTCTTTGTGATTGTTGCTTGGGTGAGGAAGAGTATAAAGCACGAAGGGTGATGCCGTGCCTTATTTTTGCGAGAGAGTGTTAAAGGACGAAGGGTGATACCGTACATTGTTTTAGTGAGAGAGTGTTAAAGCACGAAGGGTGATGCCATGCACTTGTCTTTGATTTCCTGATTTTTATTGATAACTGAGTTATGTCTTCTCTACATTTAATTGCTGGTTTTCTGTTGATACTTGTTGTACCCTGCAGCATGATCTCCCTTCCTATCTTCAATTGAACTATGATGATCCTTATATTTATTCATTGTTCTGCTGTTATTATTCAATGTCCCGCAGCATGTTTCCCCATCCCATCCTTAGCTGTACATTTCTACTGGTATTATTCCGCTTTATATGATTTAACTGCACAGGTTTATTTAGGTAGTCTGGTCCAAGCCTCGTCACTACTTTGCCGAGGTTAGGCTAGGCACTTACCAGCACATGGGGTCGGTTGTGCTGATACTACACTCTGCACTCTTTTGTGCAGATCCCAGTACTGTAGATTACAGACCGCAGTGAGATTGCTGTTTCGCGTTCATCAAGCGACCCGAGGTAGTCCTACAGGCGTCCGCAGGCCTTGGCATCTCCTCCTAGATATTTTTCCTATTTCTTTTTTGTATTTCCAGAGACAGTGTTGTATTATTTCTTTCAGACCTTTATTTGTAGTATTCTTAGACAGTCTGTGAAATTGTGACACCAGTCTTGGGCAGATTGATATGGATTGATATTGGTAGCACTATTGAAACTTTATATTTAGTCTTCCGCCTATTAAATTTTGTTGTTTATTAATTGTTGGTTCTAAATTGTTACTGAACTAAAAATGGAAACTAGGTGAATAACTCAATTGGTTGGCTTGCCTAGCTTTCACTAGTAGGCGCCATCACGACTCCTGAGGGTGGGAAATCCGGGTCGTGACAAGTTGGTATCAGAGCTCTAGGTTACATAGGTCTGTCAATTCATAGATAAACTTAGTAGAGTGTGAGGGATCGGTACAGAGACGTTTGTATTTATCCCCAGACGCTATAGAGTTCGGAAAAACTTAAAAATTATTCTTTCCTGTTGTGCGACTTGATTTCTCAGTGCTAGTTGAACTTTCACTCTTGTTCCTTCGCGAATGGCGAGGTCACGTACCGCTTCTTCAGTGAGTAGTAGCACATACCAGTGATAGATCAGATACATCTTCGGAGACTTGGTAGAGAGATTATCATTTGACTAGACTAGTTGGGTCACCAGCTCTGACTTGGGATCAATTTTCACAGCTATTCTTGGAGAAGTTTCTTCCCGTCACTCAGAGAGAGATCTATCGGAGGCAGTTTGAGCATCTCCAACAGGGTTCTTGACTGTTACACAGTACGAGACCAGGTTTATTGATTTAGCCCATCATGCTCTACTTATACTTCCTACTGAGAGGGAGAGGGTGAGGAGGTTCATTGAGGGTCTCATTCAACCTATTCGACTTCAGATCGCCAAGGAGACGGGGAGTGAGATTTCCTTTCAAGAGGCGGCCAATGTGTCCAGGTGAGTTGAGATGGTTTTATCGAATGGAGGTGGTCAGGGGTCTGACAAGAGGCCTCGTCATTCATGCAGATGCAGTTGTTGATACCCAATTTTCCCTATGTATTTTATATATACTCAAAATATTCTCAAAATAGCATGTACATGCATATATAAGCATAGCCAAGAGTTTTGGTATTTTTCTCTATTTTAATAGTACAAAATTCAATAATTATTTCCAGACTATCATTTTAGGTGAATAATTTATTTTATTCTCATATTTACACCCAGATGTAATTAAGGTAATTTTTTTTGCATATTTTATATAATTTATTTGGTATTTTTAAAGTTAAATTGCTATAATTGCAATTATAGCCTATTTTCCGATTAATAGAATTTTATAATTACAAAATCGCTCCTAGTATTTTTTTAATTAATATTTATATATTATTAATCAATTTAGTGCTTTTAATTAGTTTTTAAACTATTTTAACTATTTTTATTAAAATAAAAAGCGAAGAAATGACTGTTTAACATTTAGCCTCGTTCATTTCAATTATAACCCCTTTACATTCCAATTTTAACCACAAATTGAACCACGAATTTCAACCCCAAAACCCTTGACCCAGTCCTCAAATCACCCGACCCATACCCAATTTAATGACCCGGTCCAGCTTTAATCTAATCTGAGCCGTTGATCAAGTGAGATCAACGGCCCAAGTTTTATTTCCAAAATTAAATCCAACAAACCCCCAAACCCCTCATTTCAGAGACGGTCTCTCTCTCTTTCTCTATATACTGACTCTTGCTCTCCCTTCTCTATAGAACCTTCTGGTTCTCTCTCTCGTCTCCGATGAATCCACCGCCTCTCCGGCCACCTCCAGCCTCACTTCTCTCGACCACCAGCCGCCGTGAAACCTTGTCTTGTTGATTCCCTCCATTTTCGAGACTCCAGAAGCCTCCACCTTACAAAATGGTGATCGGAAGCTCTGCTTGGCCTATCTTCGGTCTTTCTCCGGTGGGTTATGGTTTGATGGTGCTACAAGCATCTTTATTGACGAGTTTCACAGCCAGGTTCCCTACCTCTCACTTGTTTATTACGAAACCCTAATTTTCTTAAAACCTTGTCTTTTTAAATGATTTTTAACTTACTCTTTTGTGTTTTACACTACTCTCTACTCGATCTTTTTGATTGTTCAAGTTTTCAATATTTTGTTCTTCTTTTAAAACTAGGGTTTTCCGAACCCTTTCGAAATCACTATATCTTCTGATTTTTTTTGAGTATTATTTGTTTATGTTTGTGTTATGTGCTTGTTGGTGTAATCTTCTGGTTACTCTCCGAGTTCCATGCTTTAATTTTGCTATTAGGGTTCTAGCCTTCTATTGATTCTGTGATTTCTTGCTTAGGGTTCTCTGATTTTCATGCCTATTGTGTTTTATAGGTCTAATTGTTCATCGTTTACCAAATATTCTGCTAACTTTGTGCATCTCTTTGAATCCCTGAATTGTATATGTTTTCCTTATAAGTTTTACACTGATTTTTGAATCAGAGAATCAATAGAAGGCTGGAACCACTTCCTTATTTGTGAAATGCTCTCCTCACTTCGTACTGATTCCCTGTGATTTTAAATTTCATCCGTGATTCTTTGAACTAATTTGTGAGCACAATATGCTGTCCTTATACTTTTCTTACTTGAAATATTCTGTATACTTTTACTACTCTTGTTATGGAAATACCAGTCTTGCAAATAATAATTTTCCTTATTTGATACAATTTGTACCCGTTTGAACTATGACTCTTTAATTGAAGGGAGTCCGAGTTTCTAATTGATTCTAAATGGTATTATTTCCATAACTGGATCAGTCTATATGTATTACCTTATTTTTCACTTAATTTGAGAGCTATAAGTACCCTATTCTCTTTTGCATTACACACAGATACATTGCACATCACACACACGAACACGAACAAAGCTCATTGCTCTGAACTCTTTCTTACACACATAAGCATACTAGTGTTCTCTCTTATTTTCTACACATCCTCTCCCACTTTCCTGTTGACTACTGATTATTAAGTTGGCTGAAGGCCAAGACTGAGTGATATTTGGGTGCTGCTCCATTATTCTACTGCTCTATACATTGCTGATTGTTTGGTCTGCATACTACTACTTACTTCCCCGCACACTACTGCTCTACACTATCTCATCCTTGAGTGGTATGCCCTCTATTTGATTTGTAGTATCCAAAACAATATGCTTTTATACATGTTGCACTTTATTTTGTTTCTTCTATGCTTTTACTTATTGTTATGATGTTCTTATTGCAACTAGCATGCCCCTATGTGATTATCCTTCTATTAATCTGGCATGCCTACTGGTTTGCTTAATGCATGTTCTCTCCTACCCCCTAGCCCCAGTACATTCTCAACATGTGATCATGAGCCCTTTTGGTTGAAACCTGTTGACTGTCTAAGTTTTGAAAGGCTTTCCTTTGGTATCTAGGTACAATTACGTTATTACATATGAACTATTTACCCCACTTCCCTTTGTGTTTATTGCACAGAATTATATGAGGTATTTTGGTTCTGAGTTTTTTCAAAACTGTCCTATTATTTGTTTTTTTCTCTCTTTCAAAACTGGTTCTACATAGATCATTTTTAAACTATTTTTTTTTCAACTGAATTCCTTTAAAGAAAATTCTATCACACTCTCACTACTCCTAGAGTTTAGGTTTTACCCCCTTTGTGTAAGCATTGCCTTGGGTACCTTTGAGTACCCATTGAACTTTGATGCACAAGGCTGGTAATTCCATACTACAGTTGTTCAACATTTTGGTAATGTTTGGGTGCTGGTATTGGCCAAGGACCCCCATTGGTCCCTTAGGGCGCTTTGCCGCACCCAAACCATGGTCAAGGCTGTGAAACTCGAAAGAAGTAAGGTTGGAAGGTTGGGCCTGGTTGAAGTCTCCCTATAGAGTAGCTTCTTATTTTATTTTTTCATTATGTAATTCAGCTATCATGATTTGTAATAACTTGTAAACAACTATTTGGGGCTATAGTGAAATTGGGAGGGATTATGCATGCTTAGTTTAATTAATGGGTAGAGAACATGTCTATAGGGCTTTACTTACCAATTTTTGCAATAGAGGCCATGCATAGACATGCATCTTACACCTAGATATCCTGTTTTCAGTTATTTTGTTATACTCACTTTGTAATCAGTTAGTAATCAACAAACAACCGTTATAAAATTCCTACAACATTTAGAGACCATGCTTTAGGTGCTTTATGTGCATTAGATATCATGTTACTTACGATTTTTTATTTTTTTTATTTTCATCTGGGTTGAAATTGCTGAACGCCTCACCAAGCTGTTTAATTTAATAACACAAGTTTGGTTAACTGCGTCCTCTCTTTAAAACTGGAATTAATATGCATGTTCACCTTTTTTTTAAGACAAGTAGGCAATACGCACAATGCCTAGGCAAGCTTTTGGCCTAATAATAAAACTGATTGATCTTGTTTTACTAGTTTCAGACTACTCAGCCTTTTAACTTTCCAACTCTGGTTTTTTATCCGCCTCTTTGAAGTCCTCCACTCTTTTACTGAAAATCTCTGGAAACCTATTTCGTGTTTATCTGCTCTCACTAATTTCCTGAGTCTTGCTCTATTAAGATTTCAAATTAATGGTTTACCTTTCTGCCCAGGATCAGGTTATTTTGATACTTGTCTAATTAAACTATTGTATTTTCAAATCTCTACTTTTTCCAAATTATGTTTTAACAGTTCCCTCACCTTTACATACTCAATTATTTTCTTAGTTGTATTTCTGCAAGTCAAACAATCTTCGGATCACTTAGTTGTGATTAAACCTTCTGTTGAAACTTAAGTTTAAACTCGTGTTCTTTTAAGACCTTAAATGTGTTTGAGACGTGTTAATTACATGTCTACTTGTGAGGGATCTGTGAGCCTTTTATTTGCCTTTGTATGGTTCCTTTATGTGTAGTCCTACTTATTATGTATGTCGCCTAGCATTTTTTCCTTTAAACCTAAGGGTTCAGCCTAGACCTTACCTTGTAGGAATAGTGGTCCTACATACCCTCTAGGAATTATAGGACGGGATGGGTAATAGCACGCAATAAGTGTTCGTGACCAATCCACACGTCTAAATAACCTTTACGGGGTGGGAAGGGTAGACATGGAGATGATGATCACACGATAACACTATGCGTACGATTGGTTATCGGTGTTGTGTGGATGATCCATGTGTTTTATAAACCTAGGAACCCTTTCCTTCATGTAACTTAGTTTAATACCAATAAATTTTATCTTTTCAACTACTTAAAACTCCTCTTAATTTTATTGCATTATCCCTTCTAAATTCCCTTTTGCTTATTCAATGGCTTGAGTAATTTTCTGCATTTAGACCCTCCCTTAAAAAAATTATAGATTCCAACATGCTTGTTACATGTCTATTTGCAACCCTTATGTGTACATTTATTTGTATACTTGTTTACATTAAAGTCACAACATAGCATGGCTGGGAACCATACTAGTGGATCTTGAAGGGTGCCTAACACCTTCCCCTCGAGATAATTTCTAGCCCTTACCCGAACTCTGGATTTTCAAATTCAAAACCCTTAGTGTCCTAATGCACTTAATCATTAGGTTGCGACTCTTAAATTCCAAAAAACCCAATTCCCAAACTGGAATAGAGTTGTCTTTCCAAATGTCGTAAACCCGATTTCGCGAGAAAAAGGGGTCGTCGACAGCATGGCGACTCTGTTGGGGATTTTTTTTAAGGCTTTTACCACTTCATGTTATTTGTGACTTTATTGCTCCTTATTGTTTTATTTAATACCTTTATTCGAAACTGACTTGGCTTTTTGTTTCCTTTTCTTTAATGCTTTCTTTTATTATTTTCCTTCAATGCTGTTATAATTTCGAGCAATTATTGTAATCATTATTTTATGAACGTGAAAATACGTGACAATTTTCTTCATTTTTGTAATTATATTTTTCAACATCATATGCCACTTGTTCCAAACAAATACCATAGCAACGCTTAATGAGTGGTTGCGCTCTTCTAATATTATCACCTCCTAAATTTGGAAAAGGCATATTTGTGGTAAAACCAGTCGATCAGCGGTGCAGTCGATAGTTCCCTGCCTTTCCCTCTTGAGTTGTCCGCTCAAGGGTACCAGTCTAGCACCCCATAGAAACTTTATTCTGTTTAACTATTCATGCATCACTATCAAACCTAGTCGAGTCACTTATGCTGTTCACATAATGACTCTTTAAGATAGCCTTATCCAAAGTCCACTGGGTTCCTCTAGAACCCAAACAGACAACACCATATTCTGTGCACTTATTTGGAGAACTAAATGCCATTATTCTTATTATTGATTTAAATAGTCGAGTCTGGTGGGGTAAGGGACTAACATTTTATTTTGCAGAAAATGAGGCACGAAATCCCTAGATTCGGCATTGTAACCAACATTCATCCAAGGTTGCTAAGTTGGTGGGAGGACCTTCATTCCAGTGACCGGACTCTCATCCGCAAGTATTTGGTAAACTTACCCTCTCTTTTGGAAATTCAACCAGACAACAAAATCATAGAGGCTGCGACATTGTTCTGGGAGGGTGATAGATTAGTATTTCAATTTGGGGACCTTGAAATGACCCCATTGCTCGAGGAAATAGGTGGGTTAGCCGGTATTCCTTGGGAGACTCCAGGTTTGCTCATGCCAGAAAACCGCAAGGATAGGGGTTTCTTCAAATTGATGGGGTTGAAGAAAAACTCAGATTTGACTTGTTTGAAGGATTCCTATATTCCTTTCGACTACCTATATGAGAGGTACGATCATAGCAAGTCCTACCGCACCTATCCAGATAAATTTGCCCTCACATCATTGGGGCATATCCACATGAGGTTTTTCTTCTTCATGTTCTGTTTCTTAGGGATGATAGTGTTTCCCATGAAGAAGGCTAGGATCCATACCTGACTAGCCATGGTCACCAAGACGATAATGGGGGGAATTGGAGGGCATCCTTTCAGCATAGTGCCCATGATTGTTGCTGAGATCTACCGNAGCCAGTCACTTTGATGGTTGCAACTTACTACTCCAACTCTGGCTTATAGAAAACCTCCAAAAGGGTCTATATCGTTAAGAGCTTCCGCGAAGGCCGTGGAATGATCATATAGTCTTTCACCATCCCAAGAGAATGAACTATATACCCGACATGTTTGCTCAGCCAGGGGATGCTCGAGGATCGGTAGAGTTATTTGAAAACTTGAAAGAAGACAAGGTGCAATGGATGTTCGAATGGTTCCCCACTGGAGAGTTCATCATCCGCTCTCGCGACGCTCCATTCCTCATACTCATTGGTCTGAGGAGAACTTATCCCTATGTCCGTCTCTGAGTCATGACGCAAGCGGGGAGAAAGCAAGTCGTACCAAAGGTCGAGAAGATGAGTCATTTCAAGGCTGATTTCCAAGATAACGACAACCCATACAAATGTCAAGCTCAACACATGTGGAACAATAAGATCCTCCTGGAGAAAGATTCCATAGAGCCTGACAGGTATCATGCCGGCTACACCTCATACTATCCAGGTTGGCTTGAAGAAGATCATGCTAGGTTAGGACAGCCCAGGTTTGCTCGAGGTCACAGGGTCATCGACGAAAGGGCTGAGATACATGTTAAGTATAATCAGCTGCGCAAAAGGATCTGGGAGTGCGAGAGTGAGCATCAGGAGATTTAAGAGGCAAATCAAAAGTTGATGGAGGAATGGAAGGATATGTCTATCAGAGCCAACAACTGCCTAGGGCATTTGGAGCGAGGGTTAGTAGAGCTAGAAGGGAAATTCATCCGGAGGATCAAGAATTGCCAAAACGCCGAGGGAAATGACGGAGGACATTTGGCTAGGGCTTATCTGCTGCTGGGATTGCGTGAGCTGGTGATGCTGTTAGATGCAGCCAAAGATGCCGAGTTTGGGGAAGGTCTTTCTGGAACCAAATAGTTAGGAGTTTCTTTTTTTTTTTTAACTTTGAAATGTAATAAGGCCAATGGCCATTAGTGACATTTTTACTTTATGCAATTTTAGTGTCGTTTTGGGATTCGTCTTATTTTTATCAATAAAATGAGGCATTTAGCATTATAAGTTCTCCAAATCAACTTGTCGCTAGGCCTACCTCGGGCACAACGAGGCACCCAATTTAGGACACGATTTATATTCCTATACTATGTGTTTAAATATTGTAATATTTTTCTCAGAATCCTTACTAACTTGTTACCTTTTTTGTCTTTATTTTTGTTTTATTCCCTTCCCCAAAACTTTAGTTCGTGCACTCTGGCATGATCATCTTAAGCAGAAGGGCACATCTGAATAACTGGACTATCAGAACCACCAGAGCCCGGAAAGCTTCGGGGTAGCAAGGCTGAACAAAGCACTATGCATCCCTTTTTACTTTTTGCTAGTTGATTTTCTTTCTATATTTTAATTTCGAAATAAGAGCTACAATGTTCAAATAATTTATGAAATTTATCAAAGCATTTCAGTTTCTGATAAATCTCGCTCTTATTACTTTTCATCGTTTACTTACCCAGCATTACTATTACTTATCTTGATGAACTGACGAATGTGACATGCGACGAGGTAACCCAACAAATGGATATAGACTCAGAAGAGGATGAAATACCAGAAGAGGTCATTAAAGAGGTTGAGGACTATGAGAATAAACCTAAGTCTAACCTGGACGAGACTGAGGTCGTCAACCTGGGGGATGCAGAGAATGTCAAAGAAACGCGCGTCAGTGTTCACCTGTCACCGTGAGAAAAGGAAGAGTACACGAAGTTTTTAAGAGAATATGAGGACATATTTGCCTGGTCATATGATGATATGACCGGCCTCAGTACATTTATTGTACCTCACAAATTTCCAACAGACCTGACACGTCCGTCGGTAAAATAGAAACTCGGAAAGTTCAAGCCAAACATGAGTTTGAAAATCAAGGAAGAAGTTACCAAACAAGTCAAAGCCAAGGTCCTCAGGGTGGTGGAATACCCGACATGGTTAGCCAACATTGTGCCAGTACCAAAGAAGGATGGAAGGTCAGAAACTGTGTCGACTACCGGGACCTCAACCGGGCCAGTCCAAAAGATGACTTCCCACTACCAAACACACACATCCTGATCGATAACTGCGCCAAGCATGAGCTGCGGTCATTTGTCGATTATTTTGCTGGATATCATCAGATATGGATGGACGAAGAAGACACAGAGAAAATGCCTTTCATCACGCCGAGGGGAATGTATTGTTACAAGATGATGCCGTTTGGATTAAAGAATGCTGGGGCCACCTACATGAGGGCCATGACTACTATTTTCCATGACATGATGCACAAAGAGATCGAGGTGTATGTAGATGATGTCATCATCAAATCCAAGAAAGCCATTGACCACATAGAAGATTTAAGAAAGTTCTTCAACAGATTGAGAATGTATAACCTGAAACTGAATCCCGCCAAGTGTGCATTCGGGGTCCCAGCCAGAAAACTACTTGGGTTCATTTCTAAGTCGACGGGGAATAGAACTCGATCCATCAAAGGTCAAAGTTATTCAAGAATTACCACCTCCAAAGAACAAGAAAAAGGTTATGTGTTTCTTGGGGAGACTCGACTACATCAGTCGGTTCATAGCCTAGTCCACCGTCATTTGTGAACCAATCTTTAAGATGTTTAAGAAAGATGCTGCCACTAAATGGACCGATGATTGTAAAAAGGCCTTCGACAAAATCAAGGAATACCTATCAACGCCGCCAGTCCTGGTCCCGCCCGAACCAGGCAGACTACTATAGCTCTACCTTGCAGTGCTGGATGGAGCATTCGGCTGTGTTTTAGGACAACATGATGAAACGAGGAAAAAGGAGTAATCCATCTACTATCTCAGCAAGAAGTTCACCCCATACGAGGCCCAGTATTCCCTATTAGAATGAACCTGTTGCGCTCTGACTTGGGTAGCTCAGAAGTTGAGGAATTATTTCTGTGCCTACACTACTTATCTCATATCAAGGATGGATCCGATAAAGTACATCTTCCAGAAGCCCATGACCATGGGCAAGCTACCTAAATGGAAAATCCTACTGAGCGAGTTTGATATCGTCTACATGACTCAGAAAGCAATCAAAGGACAAGCACTAGCCGATCATCTTGCCGAAAACCCCGTGGGCGGAGAATACGAGCCTTTAAAGATGTATTTTCCTGATGAGGAGGTCTTTTTCATAGGACAAGACATTGCAGAATCCTATGAGGGTTGGAGAATATTTTTCGACGGAGCAGCCAACTTTAAGAGAGTTGGCATAGGAGCAGTTCTAGAATCAGAAATAGGTCAACATTATTCGGTGTCCGCCAAACTCAGGTTCCCGTGCACCAATAACATGGCCGAGTACGAAGCCTGCATCTTAGGGCTCAAACTAGCCATTGATATGAACGTTGAAGAGTTGCTAGTGATCGGGGATTCCGACTTGCTCATACATCAAGTTCGAGAAGAGTGGGCAACTGTAACGACCCGGCCGGTCATTTTTGGAATTTACGCCCCGATCCCTCATTAAATACTTCCCCTAAGTTCATTTGTGCTATTTTGGTTTGTCGGGACGTTCGGTGTTAGGATTCAGAGTGTTTTGGGACACTTATCCCTAAATGTGAGCTTCAGTGTTGAAAAATAGTTCGTAGTCAGAAAAGTGTGAAGATGACTTCAGAATGGAAATCCGATGGTTCCGTTAGCTCCATTAGGTAATTTCAGGGTAGGGAGCGTGTTCGGAATGTATTTTGGAAGTCCGTAGCTCATTTAGGCTTGAAATGCTGAAGTTTGTATTTTTGAAGTTTCCGGTCCGATAGTGAGTTTTTGATTCGAGGATCAGAATGGAATTTCGGAAGTTGTAGTAGTTCCGTTAGGTCATTTGAGATGTGTGTGAAAAATTTCAGGTCATTTAGACGTGTTTTGAATAGGTTTTTGATCGAAAACGTATTTGGATAAAAATTGAAGTTCTTAGGCTCAAATCCTTATTTAATTCGAGTTTTCGGTGTTGTTTTAGGTGGTTTAAGGATTGATACAAGTTTGAATGAGGTATTAAATGTTATTGGTTTTTTTCGTTGAGGTCCCGGGGGCCTCGGGATGATTTCGGGTGGTTAACGGAAGAATTTTTGAAGTGTTGCAGCAGCTGATCTTTCTCTCTTCTGGTATTTGTGCTTTTGCGGCTTGGGAACTGCAGAAGCGGAGCCGCAGAAGCGGCCTTGGCTTCACAGAAGCAATTTTCGATCATCCTCTAGGAACCCGCAGAAGTGGTGGGAATTCCGCAGAAGCGGATCCACTTCTGCGAGATGGGAACCGCAGAAGCGGAAGCTGAGATTTTAAAGGAAGCCGCAGAAGCGGCTAGAACTCCGCAGAAGTGGAACCGCATAAGCGGTTAATGGTCCGCAGAAGCGAACATTTACTCTTTAGTGAAAGTCGCAGAAGCGACTCATTTTTCCGCATAGGCGGAACCGCAGAAGCGGAAATTCCTGTTCTGATATAGAAAATTCGAGGGTTTGATTTCATAAGTTAGAAAAATTCAATTTAGCTCCGGGAGGGGCAATTTTCAAAGGGTTTTGAAGAGAAGACCATTGGGTAATGTTTCTTTGATCCCTTCTAGCTATATTTCATTATTTTGTAGTTAAATCTATGATTAAAATTCGAATTTGGTATCAAAATTGGAAGAAATTGGGTAAAAACTTCTTAGACCAAACTATTGGGTTTTGAGTGAGCATTTGACCTCCGATTTGGGAGATTATTATATGGTTAGACTCGTGATAGTACAAGGGTTCTGAAAATGTGAAAATTATTCGATTCTGAGACGTTGGGTTGAGGGGCATTTTGGTCATTATACCAACTTTTGCGCCCTAGCTTTAAATTTAATAGTGGAATAAGTTGTTTGCAATATTATTTATGACATGTAATTGAATTGAATAGATTTTGAACATTTGGAGTCGGATACTCGTGGCAAAGGCGTGGTTCCTAGTTGATTATTGAGCCGGTTCGAGGTAAGTGACTTGTCTAACCTTGTGTGGGGGACCTTTACCCATAGGATTGTTACTTGATATTTGAGTGCCTTGTACGTGAGGTGATGAGCACATACTTGAGCCGATTGATGAAATTCCATTTTTTACTTAAGTTATGGAAATTTAGTTTTCTTTCTTATTTGCTTTATTCTACTTGAAATTATAACTTGTGCTAGGTTAGGAAAATCATGTTTAGCTGACTTGACTGCTTAATTGCTTAAGTTGTTTTGACTGCAGTATGTGAAGCATGCTAGGCTAGTTCTATCTGTTGTTTGTCTTTCGTACTTCATTCCTTGGTTTGTTTCTGGCTGTGGTTACGCATTTACATTGGGACTACGGATGTGGGATTCCGATAGCTCCCCCCTTGTCTATTTACTTTGGGACTACGGGTTCGATTCCCGGTAGATCCCCATACATTTTTACTTTGGGACTGCGGGTTAGATTCCTGATAGATCCCCCTGCATATTAATGGTTGGACTGTGGGACGTTATCCCGGGAGATCCACTGGGCAGTTGAGAAAAGGACTACAGGACGGTATCCTAAGAGACCCTCATTGTTATCATTGATATTGAGCTGTATTTACTCGGTGTTTACTCTATTCCTTGTTGTTGTTATTGCCTTGTTGACCTGCCTTATCTCACTGCTGTACTTATTATTTCTGTCGGATTTTATACTGTTAATTATTATTATTATTGTATTTTGTCTCAGTAGGGCCCTGACCTTCCTCGTCACTACCCAACCGAGGTTAGGCTTGGCACTTACTGATTACAGCTGTGGTGTACTCATGCCCTTCATGCACATGTTTTTCATGTGCAGATTATCCAGGTACCTCTACTCAGGCGCACCACCCTTGAGGCGAGGAGATACACGGAGACTTCGAGGTATATCTGCCGCGTTATTATGAGTTGTATATGTCGAGTGTCAGTTATATACATATTTATTTCAGTTATTCAGTCTTAATTAGCTATTTTTGCAACTTGTGTTAAATTGTTCCGCACTGTTAGGCTTACCTAGTTGTAGGAACTAGGTTCCATCATGAAATGTTCATGGAGGGTGAATGGGGGTCGTGACAAGTTGGTATCAGAGCCCTAGGTTCATAGGTGTCACGGAACACAGGCCGGTTTATTAGAGTCTCGCTGATCGGTACAGAGACATCTGTATTTATCTACGAGAGGCTATGTAACTATTTAGGAAAAAAATCTTCATTTCATTTGAATTCTTTGTCGTGCGATATTTTTGACATCAATTCTAAACTTCTGTCTTCTATTCTCTCCCAGATGGTGAGGACACGTGCTACACGAGGTGACCAAGCACCCGCGTCCCCTACTGCAGCTGTTAGAGGCCGGGGTCGGGGTAGCAGTCGAGGACGCGCATGCGGTGCAGCCAGAGCACCTGCGCGAGATGCCACCGAGGTACCATCAGCAGATTCAGTGGGAGCCTAGGCACCTGGCACACCTACTACTGCCACTACTACTCCAGCACTCCAGGCGACTTTGTCTTAGTTCATGAGCATGTACACCACCTTAGCTTAGGCAGGGTTGCTTCCTCTTACTGCAGCCACATCCTAGGGGGGGGGGAGGAGCACAGAATCCCACTGTCTGCACTCCTGAGTAGTAAGTGCAGGTTGAGAAGGCTCCCGAGATTATTCCCGTACTGCCTGCAGCACCAGTTTAGCCCGAGGATGAGTCAGCTGCTTCAGAGGACGAGCAGCGGAGACTTGAGAGGTTTAAGAAATATGATCCCCCAGTGTTCAGTGGACTAGTATCAGATGATGCCTTGGCATTTTTGGAGGAGTGTCATCGTATTCTTCGCACTATGGGCATAGTGGAGTCCAACAGGGTTTCTTTCACTGCTTTTCAGCTTCGGGGAGCCGCCTATGATTGGTGGCGTACTTATGAGTTGGACAGTCCTGTCGAGGCTGCTTCATTGACTTGGACCCAGTTCTTGGATATGTTCATGAGAGAGTTTGTTCCCCAGAGTCTTAGGGATGCATGGCGTGCAGAGATTGAGCATTTGCACCAGGGTGCCATGACAGTCTCAGTGTATGCCATCCGTTATACCAGGTTGGCCAGGCATGCACCGACTTTGGTTGCCATAGTTCGAGAGAGAGTTTGTAGGTTCATTGAGGGCCTTATTCCACCAATCAAATATAGCATGGCTCGAGAGTTGGAGATGGACATTCCTTATCAGCAGGTAGTGAGCATTTCTAGGAGGATTGAGGGTATACTCGCTAGGGAGCAAAGGGAAAGGGAGGCCAAGAGGTCTCGAGAGTCGGGTCACTACTCTGGTGCCCTTACCACATCAGCAGGTCGTTATGGCAGAGGTTATTCAGGTCACCCTATACATTCAACTTTACCAGCAGCCGGCAGCACTCCAGCCCCACCTACACCTCAAGAGCCTTACTATGCACCTACAATTTCTAGCGCGCCTCCTACGCGGGGTGCTTTCAGAGGTCAGTCCAGTAGGCCTAGCCCCAGCCAGTCACAACCACCGCATCCTCCTAGAGCTTGTTTCGAGTGTGGCGATACACGCCATATGGTTAGGGACTGCCCTAGACTTGGTAGGGGTGCATCTTCACAGACTGCTCAGCTACAGCAGGCTCCTCAGAGTTCTCAGGCCATGATCACAGCTCCAGCTACTGCCCCACCTGCCCCCAGCCAGCCAGGGGCGTAGGCCGGGGAGATAGAGGTCACCCTCGAGAGAGGGGTCATGCCAGATATTATTGTACTCCTGCTCGTACTGAGGTTGTTGCCTCCGACTCCGTCATCACAGGTATTATACTAGTTTGTCACAGAGAGGCATCGGCTCTATTCGATCCAGGTTCTACTTATTCTTATGTGTCTTCTTATTTTGCTCCACATTTGGGTGTGCCTCGGGATTCTTTGGGTGCCCCCGTTTATGTTTCTACTCATGTAGGAGATTCTCTTGTTTTGGACAACGTTTATCGGTCGTGTTTGGTTGCTATCCGTGGTTTTGAGACCAGAGCGGACTTATTGTTACTCGGTATGGTGGATTTTGACATTATTTTGGGCATGGACTGGTTTTCACACCATTTTGCTATTCTTGATTGTCACGCCAAGACCGTGACACTGGCTATGCTAGGTATTCCACATATCGAGTGGAGTGGTATTTTAGATCACACTCCCAGTAGAGTTATCTCTTTTCTTAAAGCTTAGCGTATGGTTGAGAAGGGGTGTGCCACATATTTAGCTTATGTGAGAGATGTCAGTGTTGATACCTCTTCTGTTGATTCAGTTCCAGCGGTACGGGATTATCCTGATGTGTTTTCAGCTGATCTTTCGGGCATGCCGCCCGATAGAGACATTGATTTTGGCATTGATCTATTGCCGGGAACTCAGCCCATTTCCATTCCTCCGTATCGTATGGCTCCTCCTGAGTTGAAGGATCAGTTGAGGAATTGCTTGGTAAGGGTTTTATTCAGCCCAGTGTTTCACCGTGGGGTGCTCCTATCTTGTTTGTGAAGAAGAAGGATGGTTCTATGCGTATGTGTATTGATTATCGCCAATTGAACAAAGTTACAGTAAAGAACCGTTATCCCTTGCCTCGTATTGATGATCTGTTTGACCAGTTTCAGGGCGCACATGTGTTTTCTAAGATTGACTTGCGCTCAGAATACAATCAGTTGAAGATTCGGGAGCCAGATATCCCGAAGACTGCATTCAAGACTCGGTATGGTCATTATGAGTTCCTTGTTATGTCATTTGGGCTGACCAATGCCCCAGCCGCTTTCATGAAGCTGATGCACAGTGTATTCAGACCATATCTTGACTCATTCGTTATTGTTTTTCTTGATGATATTCTGGTGTATTCTTGGAGTGGGGAAGATCATGAGCAGCACCTGAGGACCGTGCTTTAGACCTTGAGGGAGAATAAGTTATATGCAAAGTTTTTAAAATGTGAGTTTTGGCTGAGTTCTGTGGCATTCTTAGGCCATGTGATTTTGAGTGAGGGTATTCGGGTAGATCCGAGGAAGGTGGAGGCTGTGCAGAGTTGGCCCAAGCCCTCCTCAGCTACAAAGATTCGCAGTTTCCTTGGCTTGGCAGGTTACTACCATCGCTTTGTGGAGGGATTTTCATCGATTCTGGCTCTTATGACTAGATTGACCCAAAAGGGTGCCCCATTTTAGTGGACAGAGGAGTGTGAGGCGAGCTTTCAAAAGCTCAAGACAACTTTGACTTTAGCCCTAATCTTGATGCTGCCTACCGATTTGGGGTCTTATACAGTTTATTGTGATGCCTCACAGGTTGGACTTGGAGCGGTGTTGATGCAGGATGGTAGGGTGATTGCCTACGCGTCCAGACAGTTGAAGATACATGAAAACAATTACCCTGTCCATGACCTTGAGTTAGCTGCTATTGTTCATGCCTTGAAGATCTGGCGTCATTATTTGTACGGAGTGCCTTGTGAGATCTATACTGACCATCGGAGTTTTCAGCACTTACTCAAGCAGAAGGACCTGGATATGCGTCAGAGGAGATGGTTAGAGTTGTTGAAGGATTATGATATCACTATCATGTATCACCCAGGCAAGGCCAATGTGGTGGCAGATGCCTTGAGTCTCCGGGCGGAGAGTTTGGGTAGTTTGGCATATTTACCAGCTTTTGAGAGGCCGATGGCATTGGATGTTTAGACCCTAGCTAGTCAGTTTGTGAGATTGGATATCTCGGAGCCCAGTTGGGTTCTATCCTGTGTGATTTCCCAGTCTTCCCTATTTGATCGTATCAGGGAGCAGCAGTATGATGACCCTCATTCGCTTGTCCTTCAGGATAAGGTTCAACATGGTGATGCCCGAGATGTGACCATCAGAGATGATGGGGTATTGCGTATGCAGGGCCGGATTTGTGTGCCCAATGTTGATGGTCTTCGAGAGTTGATTCTAGAAGAGGCCTGTAGTTCACGGTATTCCATCCATTTGGGTGCCACGAAGATGTATCAGGACTTGAGGCCACACTATTGGTGGAGGCGGATGAAGAAGGATATAGTTGGTTATATGTCTAGATGCCTCAACTGCCAGCAGGTGAAGTATGAGCATTAGCGCCCGGGTGGGTTGCTTTAGCAGATAGAGATTTCGGAGTGGAAATGGGAGCGTATCACCATTGACTTTGTATCTAAACTCCCACGAACCTTGAAGAAGTTTAATTCAATTTGGGTCATTGTGGATCGGCTGACCAAGTGCACTCATTTCATTCCTGTGTGTACCACTTACTCATCGGAGCAGTTGATAGAGATTTATATTAGGGAGATCGTCCATTTGCATGGTATCCCAGTTTCTATAATTTCAGATAGAGGTACTCAGTTTATATCGTGGTTTTGGAGAGCTATGCAGCAGGAGTTGGCACTCGGGTGGAGTTGAGCAAAGCATTTCACCCCCAGACGGACGGACAGTCCGAGCGCACCATTAAAATTCTAGATAAAATGCTCCGTGCGTGTGTGGTTGAGTTTGGAGGGTCTTGGGATCATTTCTTGCCATTGTCGGAGTTTGCTTATAATAACACTTATCAGTCCAGCATTCAAATGGCGCCGTATGAGGCTTTGTACGGTAGGAGGTGTAGATCTCCGGTGGGTTGGTTTGAGCCGGGTGAGGCCAGGCTATTGGGCACAGAGATGGTTCAGGATGCATTGGAGAAGGTTAAGGTGATTCAGGATAGACTCCATACAGCCCAGTCCAGACAGAAGAGTTATGCGGACAGGAAGGTTCGTGATGTTTCATATATGGTTGGTGAGCGGGTTCTGCTTCGGGTATCGCCTATGAAAGGCGTCATGAGGTTCGGGAAGAAAGGAAAGCTGGGCCCGAGGTTTATTGGCCCTTTTGAGATCTTGAGGCGAGTTGGGGAGGTTGCTTATGAGCTTGCCTCACCTCCCAGCCTAGCTGGAGTTCATCCGATATTTCATGTTTCGATGCTCCGGAGGTATCACGGTGATCCGTCGCACGTGTTGGATTTCAGTTCCGTCTAGTTGGACAAGGATCTATCCTATGTGGAGGAGCCAGTGGCTATTTTGGACAGACATATCAGAAAGTTGAGGTCAAAGAACATAGCTTCAGTGAAGGTTCAGTGGCGGGGTCAGGCGGTCGAGGAGGCGACTTGGGAGACCGAGATGGATATGCGCAACAGCTACCCTCATCTTTTCACTACTTCAGGTATGTTCTCTATGCTCGTTCGAGGACGAACAAATGTTCAAGTGTAGGAGGATGTAATGACCCGGCCGGTAGTTTTTGGAATTTATGCCCCGATCCCTAATTAACTGCTTCCCCTAAGTTCATTTCTGCTATTTTGTTTTGCCGGGATGTTCGGTGTTCAGAATAGGAGTGTTTTGGGACACTTAGTCCCTAAATAAGAGCTTAAGTGTTAAAAAATGGTCCGTAGTCAGAACAGTGTGAAGATGACTTTGGAATGGAAATCTGATGGTTCTGTTAGCTCCTTTAGGTGATTTCGGGTAGGGAGCGTGTTCGGAATGTATTTTGGAAGTCCGTAGCTCATTTAGGATTGAAATGCCGAAGTTTGTATTTTTGAAGTTTCCGGTCCGATAGTGAGTTTTTGATCCGAGGGTCGGAATGGAATTTTCGAAGTTGCAGTAGCTCCGTCAGGTCATTTGGGATGTATGTGCAAAATTTCAGGTCATTCAGACGTGTTTTGAATAGGTTTTTGATCAAAAACGTATTTGGATAAAAATTGAAGTTCTTAGGCTCAAATCCTTGTTTAATTTGAGTTTTCGGCGTTATTTTAGGTGGTTTAAGGATTGGTAAGATTTTTAAAGAGGTATTAAGTGTTATTGGTGCTTTTGGTTGAGGTCCCGGGGGCCTCGGGATGATTTCGGATGGTTAACGGAAGAATTTTTGAAGTGTTGCAGCAGCTGATCTTTCTCTCTTCTAGTATTTTCGCTTCTGCGGCTTGGGAACCGCAGAATTGGAGCCGCAGAAGCAGCCTTGGCTTCACCGAACTGATTTTTGGTCATCCTCCAAGAACCCGTAAAAGCGGTGGGAATTCCGTTGAAGCGGATCCGCTTCTGCGAGATAGGAACCGCAGAAGCGGAAACTGGGATTTTAAAGGAAGCCTCATAAGCGGTTAATGGTCCACCGAAGCAGACATTGACTCTTTAGTGAAAGTTGCAGAAGCGACTCTAATTGAATTGAATATATTTGGGCAATTTGGAGTCAGATACTCATGGCAAAGGCGTGGTTCCTAGTTGATTATTAAGCCGGTTCGAGGTAAGTGGCTTGTCTTACCTTGTGTGGGGGACCTTTCCCCTTAGGATTGTTGCTTGATATTTGAGTGCCTTGTACGTGAGGTGACGAGCTCGTACTTGAGCCGATTGATGAGATTCCGATTTTTACTTAAGTTATGGAAATTTAGTTTTCTTTCTTATTTGCTTTATTCTACTTGAAATTATAACTTGTGCTAGGTTAGGAAAAGCATGTTTAGCTGACTTGACTGCCTAATTGCTTAAGTTGTTTTGACTGCACTACGTGAAACATGCTAGGCTAGTTCTATCTATTGTTTGTCTTTCGTACTTCGTTCCTTGGTTTGTTTCTGGCTGTGGTTGCGCATTTACATTGGGACTACGGATGTGGGATTCCGGTAGCTCCCCCCTTTGTCTGTTTACTTTGGGACTACAGGTTGGATTCCCGGTAGATCCCCCAGCACTTTTACTTTGGGATTGCATTTTAGATTCCCGATAGATCCCCCTGCACATTGATGGTTGGATTATGGGATGGTATCCCGGGAGATCCTTCGATTTGGTACATAAGTTGGACTACGGGACGGTATCTCGGGAGATCCACTGGACAGTTGAGAAAAGGGCTACAGGACGGTATCCTAGGAGACCCTCATTGTTATCATTGATATTGAGCTGTATTTACTCGGTATTTACTCAGTTCCTTTTAGTTGTTATTACCTCGTTGACCTACTTATCTCACTGCTGTACTTATTTTTCTGTCGGATTTTATATTGTTAATTATTATTATTCTTATATTTTGTCTCAGTAGGGCCCTAACCTTCCTCGTCACTACACAACCGAGGTTAGACTTGGCACTTACTGAGTACCGCTGTGGTGTACTCATGCCCTTCCTGTGCATGTTTTTCATGTGTAGATTTTCCATGTACCTCTACTCAGGCGCACCACCCTTGAGGCGAGGAGATAGACGGAGACTTCGAGGTATATCTGTTGCGTCCGCAGACCAGAAGTCTCTATTCTGTTCCAGCTTTAGTATTCAGTTTGATCCTTTTCTCTCAGTTGTTTAGATATTCTGGAGTTAGAGCAGAGTACTATGTTTCTGTTAGCTTGTGGTTCCCGTGAGTTTCCGAGTTTTGGGTTGAGATTTTGACTTCTGCACTTATTATGAGCTGTATATGCCGAGTAACAGTTATATACATATTTCTTTCAGTTATTCAGTCTTAATTAGCCGTTTTTGCAACTTATATTAAATTGTTCCGCACTGTTAGGCTTACCTAGTTGTAGGAACTAGGTGCCATCACGACATGTTCATGGAGGGTGAACGTGGGTCGTGATAGCAACCAAGAACTCCAAAATACTCCCATACTTGCATCATGTACAAGAGTTGAGGAAGAGGTTTACAAAGACAGAATTCTTGCAATTCCCCAGAGTCCAGAATGAGTTCGCTGATGCATTGGACACTCTATCATCCATGATTCAACATCTAGATAAGAACTTCATCGACCCTATCCCGATAAAAATCCAGGATCAACCTGCTTACTGTGCTCATGTCGAGGAAGAAGCAGATGCAAAACTATGGTTCCATGACATCAAGAAGTATTTGTCAACATGAGAGTATCCAGAACTTGCAAACACTACTCAAAAGCGCACACTGCTGAGGTTATCAAACCACTTCTTTCACAGCGGAGGAATCCTGTACAGGAGGACACCCGATTTAGGATTACTAAGGTGTGTCGAGGCAAAGGAAGCATCCAGGTTGTGGGAGGAGGTTCATGCAGGGACCTATGGCCCGTACATGAATGGTTTCGTCTTAGCCAAGAAAATACTCCGAGCTGGTTACTTCTGGATGACCATGGAGACAGACTGCATCCAGTATGTTCGAAAATGCCATCGTTGCCAGATTGATGCAGACATGATAAAGGTGACTCGTAACGAGCTTAATGCAACAAGCTCACCATGGCCGTTCTCCACTTAGGGATGGATGTCATTGGACCTATCGAGCAGGCCGCATCGAACGGGCACAGGTTCATTCTAGTGGCAATTGATTACTTCACCAAATGGGTTAAAGCAGCATCGTAAAAGGCAGTAACCAAGAAGGTTGTGGCATACTTTGTCCGCAACCATATCATTTGCCGATTCGGCGTCCTAGAGTCAATTATCACTAATAATGGTTCCAATCTCAACAGCGACGTGATGAAAGAGATACGCGAAACCTTCAGGATCAAGCACAAGAATTCTACAACCTACAAACATCAGATGAATGGAGTTGTAGAAGCAGCTAACAAGGACATAAAAAAGATACTAAGGAAAATGATAGAAAAACACAAGCAATGGCGTGAGAAGCTATCATTCGCTCTATTGGGATACCGTACCACCGTCCACACATCAACTGGGGCGACTCCTTATATGTTGGTTTACGGTACCAAGGCAGTCATCCCAGTCGAAATAGAGATTCCCTCCCTGAGAATTATGTAGGAAGCAGAACTTGAAGATGCAGAATAGGTAAAGAGTCGCTATGAGCAATTAGCCCTTATATATGGGAAAAGGCTGAATGCAGTTTGCCATGGTCAGCTTTATAAGAACAGAATGACTAGAGCCTTCAACAAGAGAGTCAAGCCAAGACAATTCACACCAGGGCAGTTAGTATTAAAGAAGATTTTTCCGCACCAAGACGAAGCCAAAGGAAAGTTCTCTCCTAATTGGCAAGGTCCGTACATGGTTCACCGGGTTCGAACTGGAGGAGCCCTCATACTTGCAGAGATGGACGGAGAAGTTTGGCCTAAGCCGATCAATTCAGATGTAGTGGAGAGATACTATGTGTAACCATTATGATTCCTTTATGATGTAATTTGAACTATGCCTGACCTGATTCCCGTTTAAGTGGGGATACGTAGGCACCCTATGGGTTCGATCACAATTCAATAAAATTTTCAATTCCCCCGACATTGGAAACTGGTGCAGAATTTTGAGGCGGACCCTCAAAATTCTGAAGTTGATCTTCACCAATCATCATACGCAGCCGTCAGAGGCACCATGCCCAATAAACTGGGGCAGAATTTTGAAGAGGACCCTCAAATTCCGGAGCAAAAGAGGTTGCAATATCTTGAACCACGTAGCAGTCGTCGGTTCTTCTAAAAAAGAAAATCATTTTTTTTGTTTGTTATCTATTACTTATTCACATCATATTTTTAAATTATATTACCAAATTATGCATGGTTACTATCATAATTGCTTTGTTAGCAGCGCTACCCCAATGAAAACAAGAGCTGAGCAGGACGAGTGCAGTCCGTGGGAAGACGAACTAACCTTCCCCCTTGACAAAACTCACAATCTTTCTTTGAATGCAGGCCCCCCAAAACATAGAATCATTAGATACGATTACAAACTCACACTTTTCAGGAATGCAATTCTCAGGATCATCATCCATTTTCGAGCGTTGTTCGCACGCAACATCCCCAACAACTATAAGGACAACTAACTGTCAGCTATCACCACTCAGCTAAGAGATTTCGTTACTCTTCGCCTTTATTTATTGCATGCATAAGTCTACTTTTCTGCCTTCCGAGGTTAAGCACTACCTCCATCCTGCATTTCCTTGCATTGCATAAGGCTACTTTTCTGCCTTTCGAGGTTAAGCACTACCTCCATCCTGCATTTCCCTTGCATTGCATAAGACTACTTTCTTGCCTTCCGAGGTTAAGCACTACCTCCATCGTGCATTTCCTTGCATCGCAAAAGGCTATTTTTCTGCCTTCCGAGGTTAAGCACTACCTCCATCCTGCATTTCCTTGCATTGCATAATGCTACTTTTCTGCCTTCCAAGTTTAAGCACTACCTCCATCCTGCATTTCCTTGCATTGCATAAGGCTACCTTTCTGCCTTCCGAGACGAAGCACTGTCTCCATCCTGCATGGCTGATATATCGCCACCTCTTACTTGCATCGGCTGAAATACCGCCAACTTTATTTAAATCTTGCATGGCTGAAACATCGCCAATTTTGTTTGAATTCCTTGTATCGGCTGAAAGATCGCCAAATGCATTCAAATCGTTACATCGGCTGAAATATCGCCAACTTTATTTAATTCTGGGTATCAGCTAAAAGATCGCCAGTTTATATTTAAATCCCCATCACCATCTATACTTATGCTTTCTGTCGGCTGAAATATCGCCATTTATATTTTTCTACATCGGCTGAAACATCGCCAGCTTTATTTAAATTTCTGTCGGCTGAAATATCGCCATTTACATTTTCTACATCGGCTAAAACATCGCCAGCTTTATTTAAATTTCTATCGGCTGAAATATCACCATTTAGATTTACCCTTCACATGGACTAAAATACCGCCAAATCTTGCACTTTATCGGCTGAAATACTGCCAAATCTTGCATTTCATGGGCTGAAATACCGCCAAATCGTCCAAGGGCGTCATTGTTCGGAGGCACCATTTTCATAGCCCGAGAACGCCATGCCATGGCCCGAAGACCCCACTTTATATTCTGCACATCATTATTCAAAGGCATCATGGTTCGGAGGCACCATTATCATAGCCCGAGAACATTATTTCATAGCCTGCGAATCCTTTATCGTGCGCTTCATGGCCCAGGAATTCATGGTCTGAGGACGTCATCCTAACCGTCCAAAGACAACATTCATGGTCCAACGGGAACTTGCATCACGTTTAAATTCTGCACGATATGCTTGTATTACTCAATTGCAAGTAAATTAGCTGGAAACGGCCATTGCAGCAGGAGCGATCTTGCTCCGGTTCTCGCGACCCATCAGTCCCTGACCACCCTTCCCAACCTAAATATTGCGTCCGTCTCTTCAAAAACCTCCATCGGCATACTCCGTCGGTGTGTCCCGAACTACATTATGACCTGATTCCTGTAAAACCAGGGATATGTAGGCAGCTCAGAAACCAGAGCTCGGTCAAATCCTTTGCAAGTCATTTCCCTCGGTCAAAATTAGTCATCATATCTTTACCCGACAACTTTTTCATCCTTCCTGGGTAAAGAGGGGCAACTGTTGATACCTAATTTTTTCCTATGTATTTTATATATACTCAAAATATTCTCAAAATAGTATGTACATGCATATATAAGCATACCCAAGAGTTTTGGTATTTTTTCTTATTTCAAAGATTTTTTAAAATAACTTTGTTGTCTATTTTAATAGTACAAAATTCAATAATTATTTTCAGACTATCAATTTTGGTGAATAATTTATTTTATTCTCATATTTACAACTAGATATAATTAAGTTAATTTTTTGCATATTTTATATAATTTATTTAATATTTTTAAAGCTAAATTGCTATAATTGCAATTATAGCCTATTTTCCGATTAATAGTATTTTATAATTACAAAATTGCTCCCAGTATTTTTTAATTAACATTTATAGGTTATTAATCAATTTTGTGCTTTTAATTGGTTTTTAAAACTATTTTAACTATTTTTATTAAAATAAAAAGGGAAGAAATGGCTGTTTAACATTTAGCCTCGTTCATTTCAATTATAATCCCTTTACATTCCAATTTTAACCACAAATTGAACCCCCAATTTCAACCCCAAAACCCCCGACCCAGTCCTCAAATCATCCGACCCATACCCAATTTAATGACCCGATCCAGCTTTAATCTAATATGAGCCTTTGATCAAGTGAGATCAACGGCCCAGGTTTTATTTCCAAAATTAAATCCAACAACCCCCCCAAACCCCTCATTTCAGAGACGTCTCTCTCTATACTGACTCTTGCTCTCCCTTCTCTCTAGAACCTTCTGGTTCTCTCTCTCGTCTCCGATAAATCCACCGCCTCTCCGGCCACCTCCAGCCTCACTTCTCTCTACCACCAGCCGCCGTGAAACCTTGTCTTGTTGATTCCCTCCATTTTTGAGACTCTAGAAGCCTCCACCTTACAAAATGCTCATCGAAAGCTCTTCCTGGCCTATCTCCGGTCTTTCTTCGATGGGTTATGGTTCGATGGTGCTACGAGCATCATTATTGACGAGTTTCACAGCCAGGTTCCCTACCTCTCACTGGTTTATTACGAAACCCTTATTTTCTTAAAACCATGTCTTTTTAAACGATTTTTAACTTACTCTTTTGTGTTTTACACTACTCTCTACTCAATCGTTTTGATTGTTCAAGTTTTCAACGTTTTGTTTTTCTTTTAAAACTAGGGTTTTCTGAACCCTTTCGAAATCACTATATCTTCCGATTTTTTTTTGAGTATTATGTGTTTATGTTTGTATTATGTGCTTGTTGGTGTGATCTTCTGGTTACTCTCCGAGTTCCATGATTTAATTTTGCTATTAGGGTTCCAGCCTTCTATTGATTATGTGATTTCTTGCTTAGGGTTCTCTGATTTTCATGCCTATTGTGTTTTATAGGTCTAATTGTTCATTGTTTAACAAATATTCTGCTAACTTTGTGCATCTCTTCGAATCCCTGACTTGTATATGTTTTCCTTAGAAGTTTTACACTGACTTTTGAATCACTTCCTTATTTGTTAAATGCTCTCCTCACTTAGTACTGATTCCCTGTGATTTTCAATTTCATCCGTGATTTTTTGAACTAATTTGTGTGCACAATATGCTGTCCTTATACTTTCCTTACTTGAAATATTTTGTATACTTTTACTACTCCTATTATGGAAATAGCAGTCATGCAAATAATAATTTTCCTTATTTGATACACTTTGTACCCGTTTGAACTATGACTCCTTAATTGAAGGGAGTACGAGTTTTTAATTGATTCTAATTGGTATTATTTACATAACATGATCAGTCTATATGTATTACCTTATTTTCCACTTAATTTGAGAGCTATAAGTACCCTCATTCTCTTTTGTATTACACACTGATACATTGCACATCACACACACGAACACGAACAAAGCTCATTGCTTTGAACTCTCTCTTACACACAGAAGCATACTCAGTGTTCTCTCTTATTTTCTAAACATCCTCTCCCACTTTCCTATTCACTACTGATTATTCAATCGGCTGAAGGCCAAGTCTGAGTGATCTTTGGGGGCTGCTCCATTATTCTATTGCTTTATACATTGCTGATTGTTCGGTCTGCATACTACTGCTTACTTCCCTGCACACTACTGCTCTACACTATCTCATCCTTGACTGGTATGCCTTCTATTTGATTTGTAGTATCCAAAACAATATGCTTTTATACATATTGCACGTTATTTTGTTTCTTCTGTGCTTTTACTTATGGTTCTGCTGTTCTTATTGTAACTAGCATGCCCCTGTGTGATTATCCTTCTATTAATACGGCATGCCTACTGGTTTGCTTAATGTATGTTCTCTCCTACCCCCTAGCCCCAGTACATTCTCAGCATGTGATCATGAGCCCTTTTGGTTGAAACCTGTTGACTTTTTAAGTTTTGAAATGCTTTTCTTTGGTATCTAGGTACAATTTTGTTATTACATTTGAACTATTTACCCCACTTCCCTTTTCCCTGTTTGTGTTTATTGCCCGGAATTATATGAGGTATTTTGGTTCTGAATTTTGTCAAAACTGTCCCATTGTTTTTTTTTCTCTCTTTCAAAACTAGTTCTACATAGATCATTTTTAAACTATTTTTTTCAACTCAATTCCTTTAAAGAAAATTCTATCACACTCTCACTACTCCTAGAGTTTAGGTTCTAGCTGTCACACCTCCTTTTTACTACACCCCGTGAAGAGATATAATAAAGGGAGTTTTTTCAATTAAAGGGCAATCGAAACGGAATTCTTATTAAAGATTTAGAGTCGCCACTTGGGAGATTTATGGTGTCCCAAGTCACCGATTTAAATCCCAATCGAGGAAAGGGTTGACTCTGTATTACAGTTTGCGAACTAGAAATCCGGGTAAGGAATTCTGTTAACCGGGGAGAAGGTGTTAGGCATTCTCGAGTTCTGTGGTTCTAACACGATCGCTCAACTGTTATAATTTGGCCTATTATCTGATTTTAATAAATTTTGAACCTATGTGCAATTTCAACTTTTTAACCTCTTTTATTCAATTAATTAAAGGAAGATTGCAACGTTATTTAAATTATGTTTCGAACCGCGTCACATAAATGCACCCACAACTCATAACACATTTTATTTAACGCAGAGATTTGGATTTGGGTCACATAAATGTGCACCCGAGTTTAGGAAGGTAATTTATTAAAATAACGCGCAACAACTACGCGTTTGCACTTTGCGAGGGTCATGAAATTTGCTAAATGGCACGCCTCGAATTCTAATTTCATAAGATTTTATTATTCGAAGTTGTTATAATCGGGTTATATGAAATGCACCCCCGAATTGAGATTTCACAAATCGTAACCATGCCACGGAAATAGTACCCATAGCCACTAACAAATCACGCCACTATTAAACCCAACTTCTATTAATTCAAATTAAAAACCCAAGGCTCAACACCTGTACTCACTGATTTTTAATTCAACTTTAAAAAAAAACAAAAAAAATCAGTAACGATAAATTAATACCACATACTCATAATTCAAAGGCAAACTATACGTTTCATAAAATCAATAAAACTAAATTTAACCACATCATAAGAAAGCATTATTGCAACTGAAACATTCATGAGTTGATAAACTTTGGCATGGAAACAAAAAGCATCAGATATCTTACGAAGAAAGAAACAGAACCTTGGACGGAAGCCAATGAACGACAACAAACTCGAACTCGAACTCGCCGGAACTCAAGCTGGACCTCGTCGGCGATCTCAAACAGACCTCACATGTACTGGAAATGAGTTAACGGAAAACATGTATATTTGTTTAGATCCATCATCCTCTTCGCAGCAGTAATAGAGAAGAACGAATAGACGAGGAAGAAAGAAGAACAGTAGCAGTCGCTGAAGATGAAGGCGGTGATGGCTGCTGCTGGTGTTTGGAGGTTTTCGTCTTAGGGTTCTCCGGTGTTCATGGAGACGAAGAACAGGTTAGGGGCGGGGAAGAGGTCCTTTGCGTTGTGGCTAAAAAATGATTAAAATCCGGGAAGGGGTCATGTATATGGTGTTCTCTAATAGAGGTCCTAATTCTCTGAAGAAGAAGAAGAAGAAGAAGAAGGAGCTTCCATGGAGATTCTCTTTGTCGAAAATGGCTGATGAAGAAGAAGTCTTGAGAGGGTTTTTCTCACTGCCTGTGTATATCCTGTGTATATTAAATGTATATCCAGTTTATACCCCTTCTCTCCCAGGTTCCGTTTTTTTTCTGTTGTCCCCCCTAGTAGCCCCTCCTTCTCCAGCAAGCTGCCCTTTTTAAAACCACAAGTTTACAAGCCCCCATATGGCAAAACGTCAGAAACCATTGATGGTGGAGCACTTTGCCTTTTGTTTTAGACAACTTGTTTCCCGTGGGCTTGAGTTCTACCCATGTTTTTGGGCAACTAGCCCATGTGCTTGTATTCAGCCCATGTGCACAGATGTGCATTCCAGCTGCGTGCGCTCCCGGCTGGCATTGTGCCTAGCCTTGCGTTTTGACACAACTCCGCGAATGAGATTAAAAATACTACCTTATTTATTAATTAATTTTACTTAAATGAAATAACTATTAACATAATATTGACCGTTAAAACAAAACTATTTTTTGTATTTTTAAAAATGACTACAAAATATTAATGAAACTATTTATATATATATATATTTTTAATTTTCATTTTTTTTGTAATAAAAATAAAGTAAAAGAGTAAAAATTTCTTGAAATGGCTATATTAAGCCTAAATTAAACACCAACCATATGAGAGAGCTATTCGAGAAAGCGCTAGGGTTTTAGAGAGAGAGAGACTCTGGCGAATTGAGAGGCAACAAGAGAGAGCTACTATGGCCGTGCCGGCCACTGCCCAGCCTTCAACGGAGGTTGGGCAGTCGTCTTCCATCAATAAACAACACCCACAAGCATCTTCTAACCCTAATACAATCCAAACCTACGCAAATCTTTTCCAGCATCAAGCATCAAATGCCCCCATGCACGTACAAAATATAAACCTAAAACCCGTTGAGATGTTACACGGTGAGCCAATGATTAAATGGAAGAAATCTAAGGTTAAACACTCGATCATGCAACAAGGATTGCATCTGGTAGTCCTGGGTAAATTTTCTTATGGTAAACCTGTGATCCAAGAGCTGCAGAAGGCAATTCCTATCCAATGTGAGCTTAAGGGTGCATGCACAGTTGGTTTAACGGAAGAGTCACATGTTTTGATCAACCTGTCGTTGATGGAAGATTACATACACTTATTATCTAAACCTGCATTTTATTTGAAAGTTCAAGGAGAGTTTTGGTAGATGAGATATACGAAGTTGAGTCCATGGTGGTCTCCTGAAGTAGAGACACCAATTGCCATTGCTTGGATTTCGTTTAAAGATCTACCTCCTAATTTCTTTGGTAAGGAATTTGTTTTTTCATTGGCTAATGCAGTAGGTAGACCATTACATATAGATTTGGCTACTCAAAATGGAACACGACCTAGTTGTGCTAAGGTTAAGGTGGAGGTAAACCTACTTGATACACTGCCTCAACAAATAAAGACCATAGAGGAGGCTGATGAATCTGGGCCTGAGGAATAAAAATGGACCAAGATTAGGTATGATTACATGCCTAAATATTGCAAGACATGTAAGAAGCAAGGTAATAAGGAAGAGGAGTGCTGGGTGATTCATCCTGAATTGCACAATGATATCGGGGTAGAGGGCAATGAACAAAATAATGAGAAAGATGTTCTGGTGAGTAGTGATGCAACTGGAACTACAGCAAACTCAACTAAAGTTCTATCAAGCAGAAAGGTAGTTGGAAAACCCACTGCAAATCATGCAAGGCAAGAATGGATGCATGCTATAAAGAATAAGTATCAAAGAGACAAGAGAGGGTATATCATTGAAGACAAGGTTGGAAAAGAAGTTAACAAAGGGAAAGGGAAGAACAAAATTGAAGAAGTGACAACTAAGAACAAATTTGAAGCATTGGAGGTATAGGAAGTGATGAATCCTCCTCTACAAATAAAAGAAGGCAAAGGAGAAGATAAAAATAATGCTAAAAAAGGAGATCAAGGTGAAACCCAGTCCAAAAAGATGCAGGACAAAGTGAATCATAATGAATTAAAAAGTGTGAAGAAGGAAGCAGTGGAAAAGGTATTGGAAAAAGCTGGTCATCCTAGTTCTAGTAGAATTCAATCTTCAGGTGATCAAGAATTGGTTAATGTTGATTCTTCTATCCATAAAGAAAAATTTGAGGAAAAGGGTCAATAAGGAGTCCACCATTGATTGGGTTCACAGGAAATTTGGTACTAGCAAGGATGAACTAAGGCAGCTCAATGTGACTACTAATCATTCTTGCCAGGATATACCATCTCATACTTATGGTGATTCTGGGCAATTGGAGGAAAGTAATGAGGTTAATTCAGCTAAGGCCCTATGGAGTGATGATATGGATATAAAGGAGATTCAGCAGGGTAATAATAATGCAACACCAAACAAGGAAGATAGGAACAACATGAAATTAAAAAATAATGGAACTCCTACACATGCTATAGTAAACCATAGCAATATTGAAACTAGGGTTGAGGATACTTTCAGTTCTAGGAGGGATCAAGAAGGAAAACAAATTGGAAGTAATAAAGGAACAGATATGGAAGCTGGGAAGCATGGTAGATCAGCTCAAACAAATCAGAGCATGATGGAGGGCAATGGAATAGTAACTGCAGACAAAACTGGGGATATTTTGGCATATGTAGATGGAGTTCCTATCTTTGTTTTGGAGAAAGGATCTAATGAGATTGTTCCTACAGAGATTAGGAAGGAAACAGTGAATAAAGATCAGCTAAAAGACCATGAAAAGAGTGGTGATCATAATGGAATAGTAGTTCCTGTGCAGGAAGCTACAGTAAACTCTAAAATTGGCAATGTACATGAGATGCAAGTTAACATGATGCAAACTATTGTGTCCTCTACAGAACAGGATAAAGATAAGAAATTAGAACAAGAAATTGTACCAAGAGAAGATGGGGAATCAGAAGAACTGCCATTGGAATATGGAACTGATAAAGTCATGCAACTTTATATTAATGTTCTACTGAGGAGCCCAATTCAACAGCTACATGATATTATTACTCATAATGTGTTACCACTAGATGAGGAGGTACAGGGACCAAATGTAATGGAGGAAGAAGGTGAAGATGAATCAACTGCTGAGAACTTCAAGCAAGTGGCCAGGGAGGGAGACTTATCACCCACTGCCAGTGCTAAAGGAGGTAAGAAGACAAGGAAAAATCAAGCTAAAAAGCAAGTTCAACCTGTAAGAATTATGCCCACGAGGGTAGCTGCAGTTCCTAAGCAATGATGATCAATAAACTCATATGGAATATAAGGTCTGTGAAAACTCAACAGGCCTTTCCTAAAGTGATAAATATGAATAGGGAGCATAACTTTTGTGTTGTTGCACTGATGGAAACTTTTCAAGATAAATGGCACATTAATAGGTATAGAAGAAGGCTAAATATGGAGACTGCTTATGCAAATGTTAATGGAAAAATATGGCTATTTTTTTTATGCAATAGTAGAGTGGGAATTAGTAGAAGATACTGAAAAACAAGTCACAGTAAAAGTGTTTCATCATGTGTTGGGACAACACATGATGATGACTTTTGTTTATACAAAATGTTTAGCTATGGAGAGGCTTGAATTGTGGGATCAACTGTACTATTTAGCAAGTTATATGGAGTTACCATGGTTGGTGGGAGGGGATTTTAATGTAGTGATGCATGAAGATGAGAAGATAGGGGGATTGCCTGTGTATCCTCCTAAATATGAGGACTTTGCCTTTTGTGTTAATTCTTGTGGTCTGTTTGATCAAGGGTATAAAGGGAGTCCATTTACTTGGTTGAATGGGAAACCTAATGCTCAGTGCATATTCAAGAGGTTGGACATAATATTTGTAAATTTTCCTTTTCAAAATACGTTACCTACTCTTAAGGTAGAGCACCTCATCAGAACTGGTTCAGACCATGCTCCTTTACTGATGATCTGTGGAGAGCAGACTACCAACTGTGTCAAGCCATTTAGATTTCTAAACTTCTGGATCAAGCATGCTACATTCAAGGAAGTGGTGGAGAAGAATTGGGAAGCTGACTTCATAGGTGATCCTTTACTGATGTTCAAGCAAAAAACTAAAGAGGGTGAAGTCAGCTTTAGCTAAATGGAGTAGAATCACATTTGGAGATATATTCAAGCAACTGGCTATACTAGAAGACATAGTGAAGGTCAAGGAGATTCTATTTGAGGAGGAACCAACAATTGAAAATAGAATTGTGCTTCAAAAGGCACAATCAGAGTTGAAGAAATACTTGAGCATAGAGGAGCAATATTGGAAAAAAAAGCTAGCATGAATTGGTTTGCAGAGGGGGACAGGAGTACCAGCTTTATCCATAACCATGTAAATGGTAAAAGAAAGAAGCTTCAACTAAAGAGGATACAAGATGCTAGTGGGGTGTGGATTGAAAATCAAGAGCAACTGGCTGATGCTACAGTAGAGTTCTATAGGAATCAGTTCTCTAATGAAGGAGATCCATCTAATTTCTCTTTATTAGAGAATCTACCATGTATGGTGACAGTGGAGCAGAATATGGAGCTAAGTAGGATGCCAACACTAGATGAAGTAAGAGGTGCTGTGTTTGAACTTAGTGGGGAAAGTGCTAGTGGTCCTGATGGACTTACTGGACTCTTCTATCAATCATGTTGGGATATTGTTGGAAGAGACATATATAATATGGTTCTGCATTTTTATGGGGGAGCAACACTGCCTAAGTCAATAACTCACACTAATTTAGTCCTGATTCCAAAGAGGCCTAGAGTGGAGACCTTTTCAGATCTAAGGCCAATCGGTTTGAGAAATTTTATTAACAAGGTGCTATCTAGGGTGTTACATGATAGGTTGGAGAAGGTATTTCCCTCACTTATATCTCATAACCAATCAGACTTTGTTAAGGGGAGGAGTATTTTTGAGAACATCTTGCTAACACAAGAGATTGTGACAGATATTAGACTAAGAGGTAAGCCAGCTAATGTGGTGATTAAATTGGATATGGCTAAAGCTTATGATAGAGTTTCATGGAAGTACTTACTCCATGTATTGAGAAGGATGGGATTTTCAGAACATTTCATTCACATGGTTTGGAACTTGATTTCAAACAATTGGTATTCTATATTGGTGAATGGACAAGCTTCAGGTTTTTTCAAATCCTTTAGAGGTGTGAAGCAAGGTGACCCTCTATCTCCAGCCTTATTCATCTTATAAGCTGAGGTGCTATCAAGATCATTGAACAAGCTGTTTGAAGATAGATCTTTTGTGGGGTTTGGGATGCCTAAATGGTCTGATCCTTTGAATCATCTAGCATATGCCGATGATACAATTATCTTTGCATCTGCACACCCTCAATCGTTGAGAAAAATAATGAGAGTATTGGGAGAATATGAGAAAGTATCAGGACAGATGATAAACAAGTCTACAAGTTCATACTACATGCATGATAAGGTGGCTAGGGGTGTACATAAAGCAGCGGGAGACATAACTGGTTTTGCAAGAGATAAATTCCCTTTCACATACCTTGGATGTCCTATTTTCTATACTAGAAGAAGAAAGGAGTGCTATAATGAGCTGATAAAAAAGGTGAAAGCCAAGCTGCATTCATGGAAAGGCAAGTTGCTCTCATTTGGAGGGAAAGCCACACTCATATCAAGTGCGTTGCACAGCATGCCAGTCCATATGCTATCAGTTCTAGATCCACCAAAAAACATAATAGATCACTTGCATAAATTGTTTGCAAGATTCTTCTGGAGTACAAAGGAAGAGGGAAGAAGCAGACATTGGTCCTCTTGGAAAAATTTATGTTTACCCAAAGAAGAAGGGGGAGTGGGCTTCAGATCCTTATATGATATTTCTAAGGCATTGTTTGCTAAGCTTTGGTGGAGGTTTAGAACAACCAAATCACTGTGGTCAAACTTTATGTGGAATAAATATTGTAAGAAGGACTTGCCAACAATAGTACAGTTCAGAGAAGGCTCACATGTTTGGAAGCAAATGCTTCATGCTAGGGAAGAGGTGGAGCATGAGATTCTATGGGTGATGAAGAGTGGATAAACCAATATATGGCATGAGAATTGGATAGGCGTGGGAGCTCTATATCATGTACTTCCTAAAGATTTCCCAATCAATGAAGATTTTCAAGAAGTATCAGAACTTAGGCATCAAGGAACATGGAATGATGATCTTTTGGATCAAAGTCTTATAGAGGATATTGTTGATCATGTGAGACTCAATATACACTATGAAGGAAGTGGAGGTCATTGGGATATCCCATACTGGATGCCTGTACCTTCAGGTAAATTCAGTGTAAGTAGTGCATGGCAAATTGTAAGGCATATAGCTAATGTAAATCAGGAGTTCAAGGTTATGTGGATCAAATGGTTGCCATTTAAGATTTCATTCTTCTTATGGAGATTATGGAGGGGGAAAATAGCTACAGATGATATGTGGAGGAGACAAGGTCAAATGGTGATGTCCAGATGCTGGTGTTGTCAACAGCCACAGGAGGAGACTATACAACATATATTTCTCACTAGTGCTACTGTAATAAGAGTATGGAATTTATTCATGGGAGCTGCAGGAATCACAATACCTTTGGTGCAGTTGAAGCAAGTCATCGGACATTGGTGGAATGTACAGTGTTGTCCAAAGCTAAAACCATTATATCAAGCAGTTCCTGCTATCATCACTTGAGAATTATGTAAAAAGAGAAATGCACGAAAACATGGAGGATCGGTTTCTACAAATAGGGTGATACATGAAGTTAATAAAGCACTACACTACTTAGCAAAGGTGAGGTATGGCTGGATGTCTAATATACCTTTGCTATGGCCAGATATGATTCAATATTTTGAGAGATACAAGCCAATATTAATTACAAGGGGAGTCACATGGCAGCTTCCTTTCCAAGGGTGGTACAAATGTAATACAAATGGTGCATCAAAGGGTAATCCAGGTCCCAGTTCACTTGGATTTTGTGTCAGAGATGATAAAGGTAATTTGATATATGCAGGGGCAGTTTACTTGGGGGAAACAACAAATGTAGTAGCTGAGGCAAAGGCTATTGTTCAAGGATTGGAATATTGCCTGGAAAATAATCTTCACCATCTCATTTTGGAAACTGATTCAATGGTGATGAAGAAGGTGATTGAAGGGGAATGGGAGCCTCCATGGATGATCATACATGAAGTGAGGAGAATTAAGGAGATGAAGGACAACTTTAATGTGATCATTCAACATGTGTTCAGAGAAGGGAATGCAGTGGCAGATTTTATAGCTAACAGTGTGTTTTCTTTTGCAGGTACATTAGAGTTTCATGCATTCTCTGAACTGCCTAGTGCAAGGAGGAGATTAATCAATCTTGAAAAATCACAAACTCCTACTCTTAGGGTCAGATTAGCAAAAAGAAAAGCACCTGATTAATGATATCATATGGTTTGATTCTGCACCTAGCTATTTCTCTATTCTTAGTTCTATATTGTGTTTTATTAAGGTACTTATTAGTTGTATTAACATGGTTACATGTTCATTCTGATGGTACTTTGATAGAGCTTAAGATTTGTGTGAGAAGCAGGTTCTTGATGGTGCAACAGCTCACTATGAGGACAAATCCAAATGAGAAAGAATTACTGAAGTGGTACTTGTTATCTTCAGGAGATTTATATTACATTCCCTAATGGTTAGCATGCACTCATGCTCATTCTGGGAGTGTTGTAGCAATATTCATGAGAGATCAAGACTATATAATTTTGATAGGGTTCAGCTGACTATACTGGATATACCTAGGAACCGCTACAGATGATCCAAGATATCCTAGCTCAATGAGTGGTACTATATTGCTATTACATGGATCAATGCAGGTTAAATATGTACCGAGTTATCATGGTTCAGTGGCATCAGTGTGTTACATACTCATTCTGAATGTGATAGCTCAGTATGCTTGTTCGTAGTATTGGTACGAAACATATATGATCAACAGGAAGGTTGGAGGGATTTTGCTGATCTCAATCAATTGTTGTAGCTGTTTGGAGTCCATAGTTACCTGTAGAATGCATACCCTAGCGCCTGGTGAGAGCTTTAGAGGTGCTACTTGGTATTTGCCTATGGTCATTGGACTGATTGACACTAACAGGAGATTGGATCACCCAGATTTTCTTGTTGTAATATCTAGTCCTCGTAGCCTATTGGATTTAGTAGTAGCTAGTAGCTTATTGCATTCTTTATAGTATTTTGGATATCTTTTATGTTTTTGAACCGTATTTGGGATTTTATTTATATATTAGCCACTAGGCAGCATGTCTAGTGGAGTATTTGCTTAAAAAAAGAAGCCTAAATTAAACATTTACGTGCTAAAATATGAAAAATCTTGGGGAGGGTCAAAAATTACATGTCTACAGCTGCCCCTCTTTGACTGGAAACGCAAAGAGTTTTTAGACAAAGAATGACTAGACAGGCTTTTGACCCGACCCTTATTTAGGGAGACTAAAACTAAGAGAAAAAGGGGAATGTGACCGAGCCCTGGTATCTGAGCTGCCTACATATCCTTGGCTATAAAGGAATCAGACCATATGTAGTTCATGGAGTATCGAGGTGGAGAGCTGATCGAGGTGCCGTTACGTCGAGGTTCCGATTCGCGGTCCCGTTATTACATCAAAATCAAAATGAAAAAGACTAACTAAGCCTATCAGCTACAAGTTACAAGATTCCTATCTATGAGTCTTCTGAAGCTTGATCTTGGGTCTTGGTTGGTTCTTCATGCGGACCCTGACCTGAATCTTGATGCTTGTTAGCTGTAGGTGTTGGTACTTTTCGTTAACTTAGGATCGAGGTGGGACATGCGAAGCTTGTGACTTCAATCAATTTTTGAGCAGTCCGCATCCTTCTCCACCTCGGCGCTTTGATTTCACTTCTTTTGTTTCTTTTTTTTTCTTTATTCTGGATTGAGATTCATTCTTTTGGTCATCATAAATCCTGTGCCTCGAGGTAAAACCTGCTCAGACACAAAAACAAACGAACAAAATTTTTCTGCGCCAGTTTTCACTAGGAAAATTTCGTGACTTATTTGTAACGAAAGTCTGAACTATTTTTTTTAAAGCAATAAAATAAGGAATGTGTCTGTTTAGGAGGAAAAAGGTTAGGGAATGGAGCCCTATATCTAAAATGTCAACTCAGAGATTGGATCCCTAATGTTGGCAAAAAGGCGACTAGGGAATGGAGGTCCTATATCTAAAAATCTCAACTAGGGATTGGAGCCCTATGATGGAAAAATGAGACTGCTAAATTGTGTACTTATGCTAAAATGAATCAAGAAAGTTTTTTTTTGAGAAAAATCATTGTTTTAAACAAATTGCCCCAACGTCTCTTTTTTTTTAATCGAGACATCTTTTTTTTCTTTTTCATATTATCCTAGGAGAAAATTCTTTAGACTAGGTTTTCTATTTTAGGAGAAAGATTCATCAGACTAAGATTTTGATCTTGGCAAAAAGTTCATCAGACTAGGTCTTTTTTTGTGTGGTTATCTTAGAATAAAAATTCATCAGACTAAGATTTCTATCATAGGAGAAAGTTCATCAGACTAGGTCTTCTATCTTAGGAGAAAAATTCATCAGACTAAGATTTTGATCCTGGAGAAAGTTCATCAGACTAGGTCTCTTTTTGGTATCTTAGGAGAAAGATTCATCAGACTGAGATTTTGATATCTTAGGAGAAAGATTCATCAGACTAAGATTTCTATCCTAGGAGAAAGTTCATCAGACTAGGTTTTCTATCTTAGGAGAAAAATTCATCAGACTAAGATTTCTATCCTAGGAGAAAGTTCATCAGACTAGGTTTTCTATCTTAGGAGAAAAATTCATCTGACTAAGATTTTGATCCTAAGAGAAAGTTCATCAGACTAGGTCTCTTTTTGGTATCTTAGGAGAAAGATTCATCAGACTAAGATTTTTATCCTAGGAGAAAGTTCATCAGACTAGATTTTCTATCTTAGGAGAAAAATTCATTAGACTGAGATTTTGATCCTAGGAGAAAATTCATCAGACTAGGTCCCATTTTTTTGTTATCTTAGGAGAAAAATTCATTAGACTAATATTTCTATCCTAGGAGAAAATTCATCAGACTAGGTTTTCTATCTTAGGAAAAAAATTTATCAAACTAAGATTTTGATCCTAGGAGAAAATTCTTCAGACTAGATCTCTTTTTTTTGTTTTTGTTATCTTAGGAGAAAGATTCATCAGACTAAGATTTTGATTCTAGGAGAAAATTCATCAGACTAGGTTTCCTATCTTAGGAGAAAGATTCATCAGACTAAGAATTTGATCCTAGGAGAAAATTCATCAGACTACGTTTTTATTGGGAGGAAAATCCACCGGTCTAGGACTTTTATCCTAGGAGGAAAAATGTGAAGATCAATGGCAATATTTTATGCACAATAGCAAGACAAATAAAGGCAAAGATTTGAGAAACTTCCCTTTGTCGGCTCTTCTCTTCTTCTCTTTTTCTTCTCTTTTTTTTGTGTTTTTTTGTTTTTTTTTTCTTTGTTTTTTTTAACCATTTTTCTTGCACTGCTTTGTACCTGTTTCATACAAAGAAAAATTTGTCAGTTTTGAAAATGGTCGTCGGTTTGTGGCCTTGAGTCTTGGACAGCTTGGCTTCTGCTCAATCATCCTGAGTCGGTTTCAAGAGACTTTTGCTCTGCATCAACCCTAAATTATTCACACCCAGTACCAGTTGTGTTTGTGGCTCAATCAACCTTCTCCCAACCGGAGATCTTTGCTCAAGTGACCTTTTCTGATATCTTGAATGACTTCTTGCTTTTTGAGCAATTTATCTGTCAGGGAGAATCACCAGTTATCTTTCTTGCACCAAGTAGGCTGACAAGAGTCTTTTTTAGGGAAGCCTTTTGCATGAATCCTCAAGGCATGTTGACAATAACAACCGAGTGTGCTGGCCAAATTTACTTTGTGCAACTGAAAGCTGGTAGCAGATTTTGAAATCTTTTCTTGCTTATTTTGACAAATACTGACTTAGAGTGAAGGACACAATGATGCAAAGAAACGAATATTAACAAGAAATGCGCCGTATCGGAAGGATAGAAGGAAGAGTTTTTTTTTCTTTTTTTAATAACTAGATTTAATGATCATGACATGCATTTTGGACTTAACGGCCAATCTACCAAACTAATCCAATCTTCTCTTTCACCATTCTTATGACCTTTGAAGTCGGGCTTGTTTATGCAAATTCTTCGCATCAGCTTCACGACTCACTTTTGACAAGTAGTGCTCGAGGGATTTTTAATAACAAGTCTCTCTCATTTATTCATCTCTGCTCACCGTCGTCTTACAGTGCCCGTGAGGGTTTTCACTAGTAAGACTCTCTCATTTTTCTTTTCATTTTCTTTTATTTATTTCTTTTTCTTTTGCTTTTTCTTTTTCTTTCCCTTTTTTGTTTGCGAGCAACTTGACAGTGTTCTCTTTCGCATGACAACCGTTGCTCATAGCTTTGCTTTTCTTGGCTTCTTTAAGGTTGATCAGGAGGTCTTTATTTGGAAGGTTTTTGGATATGGGTAGGAAGAACGGGTCGGCATGATGGCTCAAAGTGAATGGTTGTAGACTTACAACTTTTGGAATCGACTCTTTCAAAAGTGAAATAAAATTTTTTGCCCCAGTTTTAGATATTAGGGATTTTTTTTCGAATTCTTTCTTGAATTCTTATTTGGTTGGACTGAACCATGAGGCTGCCTACGTATCCTTTTTTAAGGAATCAGATCTAACGTAGTACATACATCTAACCTAACTATTTTTCTATCTTTCTTCCTTATTCTTTTTTTCTCCTATCTCTTTTTTTCTTTCAAAACAAATTGCCCCAGCTGCTATTTTCTGGGGCATGGATCTTTGACAATTCTTTTTTCACTTTAACTTTCTAAAAACTGTCCCAGTTTGTACTCTTGGGACATGGACTCATTTTTTCATTTTTTTTTATTCTTTTTTTTTACTCTTGACTCTAACTTGATTCCAAAAGAGGGTAGTCAAAGAAAATAACACAAGCTCAAAGTGGTGACAAATGGTATAAAGTATTTGGGTAGCAGAAAAAGGGCCTCCCAGCCTCGAGAACACCAATTATAATATCTTGTCGCGATCACAACATTGACGAACATATCTGTCTTCTTGGTGTGTCTTGGTCACAAGACACTTTTCGTCCATTAACGTCAAACTTTCCAACAATCTTCAAATGATTCTTCCTCAAGCCCGATCTTTACAATGATTCGAAAGTGAATTTTAATTTACCTTAATTCCCAAGTATTTCAACTCGTTATTAATCCTCAAAAATATTTTTTTTCCAGTTATCCAATTCTAGATTAAATTAGTTTCTAAGGTCTGGCCAAAATTTCTGCATGCATGCCATGTCATTAGAACTAGCGTGAAAAGAACTATGCACAAATGGCTGACTATTTTTTCTTTATCGAATAAAGGATGGAAAGGTCCGATAGTGCAAAAGAAGAAGAAAAGACGACAAAATAAGCTACCATGACTGAAGGAGGAATGACTTTCCCGTTACTAAGTGACATCTTAGCCACACATTTCGCACATCAGCACTACTACGACATTTGAACATTTTGATTGCTTTGGATTCAACACTCAAATTTTGACGATCACCCCATGTTTATTGCTCAAATCTGGTAAAGTCAACCCCGCATTTACCTCCATTTTTAATTTTTCGCCGCCAGCTTGCCTACTTGCCCTTTCATGACTTTAGACCAACAACAATGGTGATTGCTCCATTAGTTGAGAAGATGCCTTTGTTTCCGAGAGATCTTGAATTATTTTTTGTGACTCGCTATTGCAAACCAACAAACCGACCACCTTTGACTATCTTTTATTTCAAAACAACAAGCATGTTAGAATAAATACTCTCTTTTTTTTCCTTTTTTTTGTTTTTTTTTCTTTTCTTTCTCATTTTTTTAACCATTCGATCGAACCTGATGTGGGTTGCCTACGTATCATAACCCCCCATGTATCAGATCCTGCGTAGTTCGGAAAGATTATGAATAAACTACTTTTTTTTATTTTGAATTTTTTTTAAAAAAATGCCTGGAAGAAAAACTTGTAAAGATGAAAGAAAATATTTTTTTGATTTTCATATTTTTTTTTTGAATTTCAAAAGAAAAACTTTTAAAGAAGAAAGAAAAATATTTTTTGATTTTTGAAATTTTATTTTGAATTTATGAAAGAAATACTTCTAAAGAAAAAGAAAATATTTCTGAATATTGAATTTTCTTTTCAATTTTTGAAAGAAGAATGAAAAATATTTTTGGATTTTGAGAGAGATTAAAAGAAAATATTTTTGTATTTTTTTTATATTTAAAATTGAGGTCTAAAAGAAAGACTTTCTAAAGAAGCAAGTAATGGAAAAATATTTTTGGATTTTTTTAAATTGGTGGGCCGGAACCGATGAGGTTTGCCTACGTATCTCACATCCGGTGAGAATCAGACCCGCGTAGTTCGCCTAATAAAATAAATTATTTTTTAAAACAAGACTCCTTTTTCTTTTTTCATTTCATTGGCGAATATATAAACTATTTTTTTGAAGACAAGACTCTTTTTCCTTTTTATTGGCAAATAAAGCAAACTATTTTTGAAAACAAACACATTTTTTTTCATTCTATTTTTTTCATTTTTCCCAAAAATTCGGCAGAGTTTCGACACTATTTGGACATTGTTTTTTTCAAAACAGGCAATTATCTCTCTTTAACCCTCATACTGTTGTTTCTCTCTTTTTTTTTTTTTCAAATTTTCCCAATATTCAAAAGCCGGTCAACATGCAAGTCCGAAGCAAATAAATGCACAACTAGCAAGTAAGATGCATGAAGATGGTCTTTTTCATTTAGGGTACACCTGTCCTAGATAGGCCCAACCCCTGTGTTGAGTCTCCAAAGTCAAATGCACATGATGAAAACAAACGTTCCTACTAGGGATCCGGCATGAGGCTGAGTTATTCTAGGTTCAAAACCTGGGTATTTGTTCTAGACTGTGTACCCTAGCGGACAACTCGAGCCAAGGAGGGGGCTACGTACCGGGGACCCGAAAGATCATCCGGCTTAGTAACTTGTCCGAGCCTCTTTCTTATTTTAAGGCATGACACTAATAGAATAGGGAGTCTCGACCAGCGAGCACATCCCCGAAGATAAGAAAAGAAGGGTTTCGTAACAGTTTATATGTACAGTTCAAATAATTTCAAAGCGCTAAAAACATCATTTTGCACATTAAGCCCAACATGTAAAAATATCAGATAATAAACAAAGACAAATACAACAATTATTCTAAGCTCGAATTCTTGAACCCTAAACTAAAAGTTCTTGGTTCTTGTCCCCAGCAGAGTCGCCAGAGCTGTCACACCTCCTTTTTCACTGCACCCCGTGAAAAGATATAATAAAGGGAGTTTTTCCAATTAAAGGACAATCGAAACGAGATTCTTATTAAAGATTCAGAGTCGCCACTTGGGATACTTATGGTGTCCCAAGTCACTGGTTTAAATCCCGAATCGAGGAAAGGGTTGACTCTGTATTACAGTCTGCGAACCAGAAATCCGGGTAAGGAATTTCGTTAACCCGGGAGAAGGTGTTAGGCATTCCCGAGTTCTGTGGTGCTAACACGGTCGCTCAACTGTTATAATTTGGCCTATTATCTGATTTTAATAAATTTTGAAGCTATGTGCAATTTTAACTTTTTAACCGCTTTTATTTAATTAATTAAAGGAAGATTGCAACGTCATTTAAAATATATTTCGAACCGCGTCACATAAATGCACCCGCAGTTCATAACACATTTTATTTAACACTGAGATTTTGATTTGGGTCACATAAATGTGCACCCAAGTTTAGGAAGATAATTTATTAAAATAACGTGCCTAAAGCAACTACGCATTTGCACTTCGCGAGGGTCATGGAATTTGCTAAATGGCACGCCTCGAATTCTAATTTCAAAGGATTTTATTATTCGAAGTTGTTATAATCGGGTTATATGAAATGCACCCCCGAATGAGATTCACAAATCGTAACAATGCCACGGAAATAGTGCCCATAGCCACTAACAAATCACGCTACTATTAAACCCAACTTCTATTAATTCAAATTAAAAACCCAAGGCTCAACACTAGTACTCACTAATTTTTAATTCAACTTTCAAAAAGAAAAAAAAATCAATAACAATAAATTAATGCCACATGCTCATAGTTCAAAGGCAAACTATATGTTTCATAAAATCAATAAAACTAAATTCAACCACATTATAAGAAAAGCATTATTGCAACTGAAACATTCATGAGTTGATAAACTTTGGAAAGGAAACAAAAAGCAGCAGATATCTTACGAAGAAAGAAACAGAACCTTGGACGGAAGCCAATGAACGACAACAGACTCGAACTCGCTGGAACTCAAGATGGACCTTGCCAGTGACATCAAACAGACCTCACATGTATTGGAAATGAGTTGACAGAAAACATGTATATTTGGTCAGATCCATCATCCTCGTCGCAGCAGTAATAGAAAAGAACGAATAGACGAGGAAGAAAGAAGAACAGTAGCAGTCGCTGAAGATGAAGGCGGCGATGGCTGCTGCTGGTGTTTGGAGGTTTTCGTCTTAGGGTTCTCTAGTGTTCATGGAGTCGAAGAACAAGTTAGGGGAGGGGAAGAGGTCCTGTGCATTGCGGCTAAAGAAGATGATTAAAATTCGGGAAAGGGGTCGTGTATATGGTGTGCTCTAATGGAGGTCCTAATTCTCTGAAGATGAAGAAGGAGCTTCCGTGGAGATTCTCTTGGTCAAAATGGCTGATGAAGAAGAAGTCTCGAGAAGGTTTTTCTCATTGCCTGTGTATATCCTATGTATATTGAACATATATCCAGTGTATACCCCGTCTCTCCTAGGTTTCGTTATTTTTCTGTAGTCCCCCCTAGCAGCCCCTCCTTCTCCAGCAAGCTGTCCTTTTTAAAACCATAAGTTTTACAAGCCCCCCACATGGAAAAACGTGAGAAACCATTGATGGTTGAGCACTTTGCCCTTTCTTTTTTGGACAACTTGTTGCCCATGTGCTTGAGTTCTACCCATTTTTTTGGGCAACTAGCCCATGTGCTTGTATTCTGCCCATGTGCACAGATGTGCATTCCAGTTGCGTGCGCTCCCGGCTGGCATTGCGCCCAGCCTTGCGTTTTGACACTACTCCGCGAACGAGAATAAAAATACTACCTTATTTATTAATTAATTTTACTTTAAATAAAATAATTAGTAAAATAAGATTGACCGTTAAAACAAACTATTTTTGGTATTTTTAAAAATGATTACAAAATATTAATGAAACTATTTATAAATATTTTTTGTAATTTTCATTTTTTTGTAATAAAATAAAGTAAAAGAGTAAAAATTAGTTGAAATGGCTATATTAAGCCTAAATTAAATATTTACTTGCTAAAATATGAAAAATCTTAGGGAGGGTCAAAAATTACATGTTACACTACCCCCTTCATATAAGCATTGTCTTGGGTACCTTTGAGTAACCATTGAACTTTAATGCACAAAATTGGTAATTCCACATTGCACTTGTTCAACATTTTGGTAATGTTTGGGTGTTGGTATTGGCCAAGGACCCCCATTGGGGTCTTAGGGAGCTTTGCCGCACCCAAACCATGGTCAAGGCTGTGAAACTCGAAAGAAGTGAGGTTGGAAGGTTGGGCCTGGCTGAAGGCTCCCTATAGAGTAGCTTCTTATTTTATTTTTTCATTATGTAATTCAGCTATCATGGTTTGTAATGGGTAGAGAACATGTCTATATGGGCTTTACTTACCAATTTGTGCAATAGAGGCCATGTGTAGGACATGCATCTTACACCTAGATATTTTGTTTTCAAATTTTTTGTTATACTCACTTTGTAATAAGTTAGTAATCAACAAACAACTGTTATAAAATTAATACTGTATTTAGAGATCATGCTTTAGGAGCTTTATGTGCATTAGATATCATGTTACTAGGATTTTTTTATTTTTTATTTTCATCTGGGTTGCAATTGCTGAACGCCTCACCAAGCTGTTTAATTTAATAGCACAAGTTTGGTTAACTGCGTCCTCTCTTTAAAACTGGAATTAATATGCATGTTCACCTTTTTTTAAGACAAGTAGGCATTACGCACAACGCCTAGGCAAGCTTTGGGCCCAATAATAAAACTGATTGATCATGTTTTACTAGTTTCAGACTACTCGACCTTTTAACTTTCCCAACTCTATTTTTTTTATCCGCCTCTCTAAAGTCCACTCTTTTACTGAAAATCTCTGGAAACTTGTTTCGTGTTTAAATGCTCTCACTAATTTCCTGAGTTTTGCTCTATTAAGCTTTCAAATTAATGGTTTACCTTTCTACCCAGGATCATGTTATTTTGATACTTGTTTAATTAAACTATTGTATTTTCAAATCTATACTTTTTCCAAACGATGTTTTAACAGTTCTCTCACCTTTACTTACTCAACTGTTTTCTTAGTTGTATTTCTGCTAGTCAAACACTCTTCGCATCACTCAGTTGTGATTAAACCTTCTGCTGAAATTTATCTTTAAACTCGCATTCGTTTAAGACCTTAAATGTGTTTGAGACATGCTAATTACATGTCTATTTGTGAGGGATCTGTGAGCCTTTTATTTGCCTTTGTAAGGTTCCACAATGTGTAGTCCTACTTGTTATGCATATCACCTAGCATTTTGTCCTTTAAACCTAAGGGTTCAGCCTAGACCTTACCTTGTAGGAATATTGGTCCTAAATACCCTCTAGGACTTATAGGACAGAACGGGTAATAGCACGCAATAAGCGTTTGTGACCAATCCACACATCTAAATAACCTTTATGGGGTAGGAAGGGTAGACATGGAGATGATGATAACACGATAACACTATGCGTACGATTGGTTACCGGTGTTGTATAGATGATCCATGTGTTTTATAAACCTAGGACCCCTTTCCTTCATGTAACTTAGTTTAATACCAATAAATTTATCTTTTCAACTACTTAAAACTCCTCTTAATTTTATTGCATTATCCAAACTAAATTCCCTTTTACTTATTCAATGGCTTGACTAATTTTCTGCATTTAAACCCTCCCTTAAACAAATTATATATTCCAACATGCTTGTTACATATCTATTTGCATCCCTTATGTGTAAATTTATTTGTATACTTGTTTACATTAAAGTCAAAATATAGCATGGACGGGAACCACACTAGTGGATCTTGAGGGGTGCCTAACACCTTTCCTTCGAGATAATTTCTATCCCTTACCCAAACCTGGTTTTTCAAATTCAAAATCCTTAGTGTCCTAATGCACTTAATCATTAGGTGCTGACTCTTCAATTCCAAAAAAACCAATTCCCAAACGGGAATAGAGTTGTCTTCCCAAATGCCATAAACCCGATTTCGCGAGAAAAAGGGGCGTCGACAGTAGTGGCACCTCGTCTGGAGGAAGATATACATATGGTAAAGGCCATCCTCCTAGGCCTTTTCAGTTAGTAATTCAGGTTTCTCATAGTGCTTTCAGGTGGTCATGGTTCTCACATGCAGTATTCAGATCAGCAGTCCTGCGGTGCACCACCAGCTCCTATTAGTGCATCGCTGCTTCAATGTTTTTGGGGTGTTCATTTAGGCTGTCAGGGTCAGCAGTCTCAGCAGCCGAGGACTTGTTATACTTATGGTGATATGGGTCATATTGCTAGATTTTTTCCTCGATCATCGAGCAGCTCCCAGCATCTGGGTTCCCGTGCCATGGTTCAGGCACCGAGTGTTCCACATCCCGCCAAACCAGCTGGAGGTGGAGGCAAAGGTTCTTGGAGACTAGAAGTTCTCATATTCAAGCTATGTTGTGATTCTTGATCGTGTGTATCAGCACTGTTTAGTGACTGCCGGGATTTAGAGGCCCGAATGGATCTTTCTTTGCTTGATATGTTAGATTTTGGATATGATATTGGGGTGTAGACTGGATGTTTCCGTTATGTGTTATTCTGGACTATTGCGATAAGATAGCATGATTAGCTATGTCAGGAAATGCCACGGAATGAGTGGTGTTGTTCGATAAATTGTGTCCTATTGGGGATTTTCATATTTTGAAGACCAGCGGACGGTTGGGAAGGATTGCCTTTCTTATTTGGGGTTTTTTGACGAGTGTCAGTACTGAGTCTAGAGGTGGAGGTGGAGGTGTTAGAGGTGGATCTTAGGCCGTTAGAGGTGGAAGCCAGCCAGCAGCAGGTCGTCCCAAAGATACACTTTAGGGTGGTGTGGCCCAACCCTGATGTTATGCTCTTCCAGCCAGGCCTGAGGCTGAGGCTTCTGATGTAGTTATCATAGTGATTCTTTGAGTGCTCCAGCAGACGACTGGGAAGGATTGCCTTTCTTATTTGGGGTTTTGCGACGAGTGTCAGTGCTGAGTCTAGAGGTGGAGGTAGAGGTGTTAGAGGTGGAGCTTAGGCTATTAGAGGTAGAAGCCAGCCAGCAGCAAGCCGTCCCAAAGATGTAGTTTAGGGTGGTGGGGCCCAGCCTCGATGTTATGTTCTTTTAGCCAGGCCTGAGGCTGAGGCCGAGGCTTCCGATGTAGTTATCACGGTGATTCTTTGAGTGCTCCTGTTTATATGTCTATATTGGTGGGTGATTCTATTGTGGTAGATAATGTTCACCGTTTTGCGTAGTTGTGATTGGGGGTCTTGAGACCTGAATAGATCTGTTACTATTGGAAAGACCTGAGTAGATTTGTTACTGCTGAACCTGGTTAATTTTGATGTCATATTTGGATGGACTAGTTATCACCTTACCACTCTATGTTGGACTGTCATGCCAAGCCTGTGACCTTAGCCTTGCCGGGGTTGCCTCGTCTTGAGTGGAGAAGGACTCCTAGTCATTCTACCCATAGTCTTATCTCATATAAGAAGGCTCAGCGTTTGGTCGAGAAGGGGTGTTTGACATATTTGGCATATGTTCCTAATTCTAGCGCGGAGGTTCCTTCAATGGATTCTGTGCCTGCTATTTGTGAGTTTCCTGAGGTTTTCCCTTCAGATTTGCTGGGTATGCCACCCGATAGGGATATTGACATTTGTATTGATTTGGCTCCGGGCACTCAGCCCATTTCTATTCCGCCATATCTTATGTCCCCGCCGGAGTTGAAAGAGTTGAAGGAGCAGTTGCAAGACTTGCTCGATAAAGGCTTCATTAGGCCCAGTGTCTCGCCATGGGGTGCGCCAGTTTTATTTGTCAAGATGAAGGACGGATCGATAAGAATGTGTATAGATTACCAACAATTGATCAAGGTGACAATCAAGAATAAGTATCCACTAATGAGAATTGATGGTTTGTTCGACCAGCTTCATGGTGCCCAAGTGTTTTCTAAGATCGATTTGAGATCTGACTACCATCAGTTAAGGATTAGGGCATCCGATGTCCTTAAGATAACTTTCTCCACTCGGTACGGGCATTATAAGTTCTTGGTGATATCATTCGGATTGACAAATACCCCAGCAACTTTCATGGATTTGATGAATCGAGTGTTCAGGACTTACTTGGATTCGTTCGTGATAGTCTTCATTGATGATATTTTTATTAGTTTCCGTAGCCGGGGAGGAGCCTGAGCAGCAACTGAGAGTGGTTCTTCAGACTCTGAAGGATAGTCAATTGTATGTTAAGTTCTCGAAGTGTAAGTTCTGTTGCATTCTTTTTTCATGTGTTCAACAGAGGGTATTCAGGTTGATCCAAAAAAGATAGAGGTAGTCAAGAACTAGCCTCGACCCACATCAGCTACCGAGATCTGGATTTTCTCGGGGTTGGTAGGCTATTATCGTCAGTTTGTGGAGGGGTTTTCATCTATCGCAGCCCCAATAACCAGGTTGACCCTGAAGGGTACTCAATTTAGGTGGTCGGACGAGTGTGAGGTGAGCTTTCAGAAGCTCAAGACAACTTTGACTACATTGCTAGTATTGGTTTTGCCCACAGGTTCAGGGCTATATATTGTTTATTGTGATGCATCTCATAATAGACTTGGTGTGGTATTGATGCAGGATGGCAAGGTCATTGCTTATGCTTCGCATAAGATGAAGATTCATGAGAAGAACTATCCAGTCCATGATTTGGAGTTAGCAGCCATTGTTCACGCCCTAAAGATTTGGAGGCATTATCTGTATGGCGTGGCATGTGAGGTGTTCACGGATCACAAGAGTTTTCAATACTTGTTCAAGCGAAAGGAGCTAAACTTGAGGCAGAGAAGGTGGTTGGAACTGTTAAAAAATTATGATATCACCATTTTATATCATCCGAGAAAGGCCAATGTGGTGGCCGATGCTTTGAGTAGGAGGTCAGCCAGTATGTGCAGTCATGCATATATTCTGGTCAGTGAGAGACCGCTTTCTCTAGATGTTCAGGCTTTGGCCAATCAGTTCATGAGGTCGGATGTTTCTGATCCCAGCAGTGTATTAGTTTGCATAATTGCTCGCTCTTCTTTATTGGAGTGTATCTGAGATCGACAGTATGATGATCCTTATTTGTGTGTCCTTATAGAAACAGTGCTACACGGAGGTGCCAAGCAGGTTACAATAGGAGATGATGAAGTTTTGAGGCTGCAGGGTCGAGTTTGTGTGCCAAATGTGGATGGGCTCCGGGAGTCAATTTTAGAGGAGGCCCATAGTTCCTGGTACTCTATTCATCCCTGCGCCGCCAAGATGTTCCAAGATTTGAGGTAGCAGTACTGGTGGAGGAGAATAAAGAAAGATATTGTTGCATATGTGGCTTGGTGTTTGAATTGTCAGCAGGTTAAGTACGAGCATCAGAGGCCTGGTGGTTTTTCCAAAAGATTGAGATTCCTGAGTGGAAGTGGGAGCGCATCACTATGGACTTTGTTGTTGGACTCCCAGGACTTAGAGGAAGTCCGATGCAGTGTGGGTTATAGTTGATAGGCTGACCAAGTCAGTGCATTTCATTCCTGTGGCAGTCTCCTATTCTTCCGAGACGTTAGCTGAGATCTATATCTGAGAGATTGTTCGCCTTTATGGTGTGACCGTGTCGATCATTTCGGACCGAGGTACGCAATTTACCTGACATTTCTGGAGAGCAGTTCAACGGGAGTTGGGCACCCGGGTTGAGTTAAGCACAGCGTTTCATCCCCAAATAGATGGACAGTCTGGGGACTATTCAGATTTTAGAGGATATGCTTCGAGCTTGTGTCATTGACTTTGGAGGCTCGTGGGATCAATTTTTCCTTTAGCGGAGTTTGCCTACAACAACAACTACCAATCGAGTATCCAGATGTCTCCTTGTGAGGCACTGTATAGTAGGCGATGTCAGTCGCTGGTTGGATGGTTTGAGCCAGGAGAGGCTCGATTATTAGGTATGGATCTGGTGCATGATGCCTGGGACAAGGTTAGGATCATTCATGAAGGCTTTGTATAGCTCAGTCCAGGCAAAAGAGTTATGCCGACCATAAGGTTCGTGATTTGGCATTCATGGTCGGTCATTGGATATTGCTTCGGGTGTTGCCTATGAAGGGCGTGATGAGATTTGGGAAGAGAGGCAAGCTTAACCCTAGGTTTATTGGCTCGTTTGAGATTCTTGATCGAGTGGGGGAGGTGGCTTAAAGACTTGCATTGCCGCCGAGCTTATCAGCCGTGCATCCAGAGTTTTATGTGTCCATGCTTCGAAAGTATCACGGTGATCCATCCCACGTGTTAGACTTCAGCACTGTCCATTTGGACTAGGACTTGTCATATGAGGAGGAGCCAGTAGGTATTCTAGACCAGCGGGTTCGTCATTTGAAATCGAAGAGTTTTCTTTCTGTTCATATTCAGTGGAGAGGTCAGCATACTGAGGCATCGACCTGGGAGTCCGAGTCCGATATGCGGAGCTGTTACCCCCATATTTTTCCCTACTCAGGTAATTCATTCTTATATCCATTCGAGGACGAACGATTGTTTTAGATGTGGAGGATGTGATGACCTAAAAGGTCATCACTTGTTTTAGAAACAAATTTAGTGTCCCAAGCCCTAAAAAACTCCTTTTTACCTCACTTCGATTTGAGTGCATGATTCGGACCTATATCCGGAAAGCCTTCTATGTGAAAATTTGAGAAATAGAAATTTCTAGTGTTAAAACTTTATTATGGTTGACTTTGGTTAATATTTTTAGCAAACGAACCTGGATCCATGTTCCGATGATCCTGGGAGGTCCACAGTAAAATATAAGACTTGGGCCTATGCCCGGAAATGAATTTCGAGGTCCTAAGCATTAGAAATCAATTTTTGAATGAAATTGTTTTGCTGAATTATGTAAGAAATGAAGAAAAGAATTAATGTTTGAAACCATGGGTATCGGGTCCGTATTTTTGCTCTGGAGCCTGGTACAAACTTGTTTTAGTATTTAAATGATAAATGTGAAATTTGGTAAAAAAAACGGAGTTTATTTGAAGTGAATTGGACTTCCGGTTGAAGAGTTATGAACTTTAAGTGTTCTTGATGAAAATGTTAAGTTTTGACGTTTAATTCATGGTTTTACATGTTAATTTGATGATGTGATCGCATTAGTAGGTCCATATAATGTTTTTGAGTTAATATGCATATTTGGTTTGAAGTCCCGAGGGCTCGTGTGAGTTTCGGGTAGGTTCCGGGATGTCCTAGGCTTAAAACATAGTGCAGTCCGCATTGATTTTGTGCTGTCCTTGGTGGGGGCTTTGCGGCCGCACTCGATCTTGTGCGCTCCGTAAAGGTTCACTGGTCTGACTTTGGAAGCCTATATCATTTGATATACAAAGAATTTTGAGATGTTCTAAATATGAAAGATGTAGTTCTTCGTGTCTAGTTTCCAGAAAGGTAAGGAAATCACAATATGGATATCTGTAAAGAAAGTTATAGCTAAAATACTAAAGCATGTCACTGCAATCAGCATTGTGAGCTCCGCGGCCGCATTCTTTTTTGCGCGGTCCGCAGAGGGGGTCTGAGAGGGGTTTATTTAAACGGGATTTTCAGTTATTTCTCATTTTTTCAAAACCCCAAAAACATAAGAGGCTATTTTTCAAACAACCTTTCTTCTCCAAAACACTAGTAAGTGATTTCTAACTCATTTTTTTACTCCTTAACTTCTTTTCACAAGATTTCATCCTAGAATCTAGGGTTTTCATGGTGAAATTGGGAATTTTGGAAAAAAAAAACCTAAGAATATTGAAATTTGGGGATTTAAACCTCAAATTGAGGTCAGATTCCAAAACCAATTATATATCCGGGCTCGGGGGTGAATGGGTAACCGGGTTTTAGTCCGAATTTCGGGTTTGGACCAAGCGGGTCCGGGGTTGATTTTAGACTTTTTGGGAATAACTTTATAAAAATTATTTCCATGCATTAGAATTATTTCATTTAGCAGCTATAGATATAATTATGTAACTTGTGGCTAGATATGAGCGAGTTGGTGGTGGAATCAAAGAGGTAAAGCGAAAGTTGAGGCTTGAATTGTGTTTGTGGCATCGAGGTACATGTTTAGTCTAACCATAGCTTGAGGGATTAGGAGTTGTGTCCTATTTGCTACGTGATATTTGTTGAATACAATGTATAGGCATGGTGACGAGTATCTATACATTGGTAAAAAGCATTCCCATGAGTCTTATATTATGATTATTATGACTCTGTTTGTACTGTTCATGCCTTTTGTGATGATTTATATTATTGGAAAAAGTTTGTGGAAGAAATGGTGATATTTGAACATTGAGAACCATTGGCTCAAGTTGTGAAGTGAATTCTGAAAGAATAATTGGCAATTCAACCTTATAGAGCATTGGCTCAAATTGCGAATCGAGTAGTGAAGTAAATGTGAAAAAGAGAAGAGGATTATGGTATTGCTCCCTTGCCGGGATGTTGTTGCTTTTAATGTTGTTCCCTTGCAGGGATGTTGTTGTTTTGATATTGTTCCCTTGCTGGGATTTTATTGTCATTCATTTATTTCCTTGCCCTTATTGTTTGTGATTTTTGTTTGGGTGAGGAAACGTGTAAAGCACGAAGCGTGATGCCGTGCATTGTTTGGTGAGGAAGAGTGTAAAGGCACGAAGGGTGATGTCGTGTCGTGCGATGTACCATTCCGTGCCTTTATATGAGTAATTATGTGAGGTAAAAGAACAAAGAGTGATGTCGTGCCAATTATATTAATTTTGATGGTGAGGACGAGAGTAAAAGCACGGAGGGTGATGTCGTGCACTTGTCCTTGATTTTCCTAATTTTACTGGTAATTGAGTTATGGTGTTCTTTACGCTTACTTACAGATTTCCTGTTGTTACTTGCTTTTATTGTGATGTCATTGATTTCCTTGCCCAAATTTCTTTGTGATTGTTGCTTGGGTGAGGAAGAGTGTAAACACGAAGGGTGATGCCGTGCCTTATTTTGGTGAGAGAGTGTTAAAGCACATAGGGTGATGTCGTGAATTTTTTTTTGGTGAGAGAGTGTTAAAGGACGAAGGGCGGTTCCATGCAATTGTGTTTGATTTCCTAATTTTTATTGGGAACTGAGTTATGGCTTCTCTACATTTAATTGCTAGTTTTCTGCTGATACTTGTTGTACCCCGCAGCATGATCCCCCTTCCTATCTTCAATTGGACTGTGATGATCCTTATATTTACTCGTTGTTCTACTATTGTTATTCGATGTCCCCGCAGCATGTTTCCCCACCCATCATTAGTTGTACTTTTTTGCTGGTATTGTTTCGATATATACGATTTAACTGTACAAGTTTATTTTGGTAGTCTGGTCCTAGCCTCGTCAGTACTTCGCCGAGGTTAGTCTAGGAACTTACCAGCACATGGGGTCGGTTGTGGTGATACTACACTTTGCACTCTTTTGTGCAGATCCCAATACTGTAGATTACGGACCGCAGTGAGATTGCTGTTTCGGTTTCATCAGGTGACCCGAGGTAGTCCTACAGGCATCCGCAGGCCTTGGCATCTCCTTTTAGATATTTTTCTTGTTTCTTTATTGTATTTCCATAGACAGTGTTGCATTATTTCTTTCAGACCATTATTTTTAGTATTATTAGACATTCTGTGAAATCGTGACACCAGTCTTGGGCAGATTGATATGGATTGATATTGGTAGCACTATTGAAACTTTAAATTTAGTCTTATGCCTATTAAATTTTGTTGTTTATTAATTGTTGGTTCTAAATTTTTACTGAATTAAAAATGGAAACCATGTGAATAACTCAATTGGTTGGCTTGCCTGGCTTTCACTAGTAGGTGCCATCACGACTCCCAAGGGTGGGAAATCCAGGTCGTGACAAATTGGTATCAGAGCTCTAGGTTACATAGGTGTCATGATTCATAGACAAGCTTAGAAGACTCTGAGGGATCGGTAAAGAGACGTTTGTATTTATCCCCAGAGGCTACAGAGTTCGAAAAAACTTCACAAATATTCTTTCTTGTCATGCGACTTGATTTCTCAATGCTAGTTGAACTTCCACTTTTTTTCCTTCACAAATGGCGAGGTCACGTACCGCTTCTTTAGCGAGTAGTAGCACAGACTGGTGATAGATCAGCTACGTCTTCGGAGACTTAGTAGAGAGATTATCGTTTGACTAGACCAGTTGGGTCACCAATTGGGATCAGTTTTCACAGCTATTCTTGGAGAAGTTTCTTCCGGTCACTTAGAGAGAGATCTCTCGGAGGCAGTTTCAGCGTTTCCAACAGGGTTCCATGACTGTTACACAGTACGAGACCAGGTTTATTGATTTGGCCCATCATGCTCTACTTATACTTCCCACTGAGAGGGAGAGGGAGAGGAGGTTCATTGAGGGGCTCATTTAGCCTATTAAACTTCAGATTGCCAAAGAGACGAGGAGTGGGATTTCCTTTCAAGAGGCGGCCTATGTGGCCAGGAGAGTTGAGATGGTTTTATCGCAGGGAGGTGGTCAGGGGTCTGACAAGAGGCCTCGTCATTCAGGTAGATGCCGTGGCACCTCGTCAGGAGGCAGAGATTCATATGGTAAAGGCCATCCTCCTAGGGCTTTTCAGTCAGTACTTCAGGTTTCTCACGGTGCTTTCAGGTGGCCGTGGTTCTCACATAAATTATTCTGATCAGCTGTCATACGGTGCACCACCAGCTCCTATTAGTGCATTACTGCTTCAGAGTTTTTGGGGTAGTTATTGAGGCCATCAAGGTTAGTAGTCTCAGCTGCCGAGGACTTGTTATACTTGTGGTGATATGGGTCATATTGCTATATTTTTTCCTCGAGCATTGAGCAGCTCCCAACATCCGGGTACTCGTGCCATGGTTCAAGCACCGGGTGTTCCATAGCCCGCCCAACTAGCTGGAGGTGGAGGCAGAGGTCCTACAGGTGGAAGTAAAGGTGTTAGAGCTGGATCTAAGGCCGCTAGAGGTGGAAGCCAGCCAACAGCAGGCCGTCCCAAAGATGTAGTTTAGTGTGGTGGGGCCCAGCCCCGATGTTATGCTCTTCCAGCCAGACATGAGGCTGAGGCTTCCGATGTAGTTATCATAGTGATTCTTTGAGTGCTCTTTTTTATGTGTCTACACTGGTGGGTGATTCTATTGTGGTAGATCATGTTCATCATTCTGCGTAGTTGTGATTAAGGGTCTTGAGACCCGAGTAGATGTGTTACTGTTAGAAAGACCTAAGTAGATTTCTTACTGCTGGACATGGTTAATTTTGATGTCATATTGGAATGGACTGCTTATCACCTTACCACGCTATGTTGGACTGTCATGCCAAGACTGTGACCTTAGCCTTGCCAGGGTTGCCTCGTCTTGAGTAAAGAGGGGCTCCTAGTCATTCTACCCATAATGTTATCTCATAGATGAAGGCTCAGCGTATGGTCGAGAAGGGGTGCTTGACATATTTGGCATATGTTCGTGATTCTAGTGCAGAGGTTCCTTCAATGGATTCTGTGCTTGCTATTCGTGAGTTTCCTGAGGTTTTCCCTTCAGATTTGCCGGGTATGCACCGGATAGGGATATTGACATTTGCATTGATTTGGCTCCGGGCACTAAACCCATTTATATTCTGCCATATCGTATGGCCCCGCCGGAGTAGAAAGAATTGAAGCAGCCGTTGCAAGACATGCTTGATAAGGGATTCATTAGGCCTAGTGTCTCGCCATGGGGTGTGCTGGTGTTATTTGTCAAGAAGAAGGATGGATCGATGAGAATGTGTATAGATTACCGGCAATTGAACAAGGGGACAATCAACAATAAGTATCCACTTATGAGGATTGATGATTTGTTCGACCAGCTTCAGGGTGCCCAGGTGTTTTCTAATATCGATTTGAGATCTGGCTACCATCAGTTGAGGATTAGGGCATTTGATGTCCCTAAGATAGCTTTCCCCACTCGGTACGGGCATTATGAGTTCTTGGTAATGTCAATCGGATTGACAAATACCCCAACAACTTTCATTGATTTGCTGAATCGAGTGTTCAGGCCTTACTTGGATTGGTTCATGATAGTCTTCATTGATGATATTTTGATTGGTTCCCGCGGCCGGGTAGAGCATGAGCAGCACCTAAGAGTGGTTCTTTGGACTCTGAGGGATAGTCAGTTGTATCCTAAGTTCTTGAAGTGTGAGTTCTGGTAGAGTTCAGTTGCTTTCTTGGGTCATGTGGTCAGCAGAGGGTATTCAGGTAGATCCAAAGAAGATAGATGCAGTCAAGAATTAGCCTCGACCCACGTCAGCTACAGAGATTCGGAGTTTCTTGGGGTTGGCAGGCTATTATCATTAGTTTGTAGAGGGGTTTTCATCTATCGCAGCCCCGATAACCAGGTTGACCCTGAAGGGTACTTAGTTTAGGTGGTCAAATGAGTGTGAGGTGAGCTTTCAGAAGCTCAAGACAACTTTGACTACATCGCTATTATTGGGTTTGCCCACACGTTCAGAGCCATATACATTTTATTGTTATGCATCTCATATTAGACTTGGTACTGTATTGATGCAGGATGGCAAGGTCATTGCTTATGCTTCCCGTCAGATGAAGATTCATGAGAAGAACTATCCAGTCCATGGTTTGGAGTTAGCAGCCATTGTTCAAGCGCTAAAGATTTGGAGGCATTATCTGTATGGCATTGCATGTGAGGTGTTCACGGATCACAAGAGTTTGCAATACTTGTTCAAGCGGAAGGAGCTAAACTTGAGGCAGAGAAGGTGGTTGGAGCTGTTAAAAGACTATGATATCACCATCTTATATCATCCAGGAAAGGCCAATGTGGTGGCCGATGCTTTGAGTTGGAAGACAACCACTATGTGCAGTCATGCATATATTCCAGTCGGTGAGAGACCGCTTGCTTGGATGTTCAGGCTTTGGCCAATCAGTTCATGAGGTTGGATGTTTCTAAGCCCAGCCGTGTATTAGGTTGCACAATTGCTCGCTCTTCTTTATTGGAGCGTATCCGAGATTGACAGTAGGATGATCCTTATTTGTAAGTCCTTAGAGAAATGGTACAGAATGGAGGTGCCAAGTAGGTTACAATAGGAGATGATGGAGTTTTGAGGCTGCATGGTCGAGATTGTATGCCTAATGTGGATGGGCTCCAGGAGTCAATTTTAGAGGAGGCCCATAGTTCCCGATACTCTATTCACCCGGGCGCCGCCAAGATGTTCCAAAATTTGAGGTAGCACTACTGGTGGAGGAGAATGAAGAAGGATATTGTTGCATATGTAGCTTGGTGTTTCAATTGTCAGCAGGTTAAGTACGAGCATCAGAGGCCTGGTGGGTTTTTCCAGAAGATTGAGATTCCTGAGTGGAAGTGGGAGCGTATCACTATGGACTTCGTTGTTGGACTCCCACGGACTTAGAGGAAGTCCGATGCAGTGTGGGTTATTGTTTATAGGCGGACCAAGTCAGCGCATTTCATTCCTGTGGCAGTCTCCTATTCTTGCGAGAGGTTAGCTGTGATCTATATCCGAGAGATTGTTTGCTTTCATGGTGTGCCCGTGTCTATCATTTCGGACCGAGTTACAGAATTTACCTTACATTTCTGGATAGCAGTTCCACCGGAGTTGGGCACATGGGTTAAGTTGAGCACAACGTTTCATCCTCAAACAGATGGATAGTCCGAGAACTATACAGATTTTAGAGAATATGCTCCGAGCTTGTGTCATGGCATTTAGAGGCTCGTGGGATCAGTTTTACGTTTTGCGGAGTTTGCCTACAACAACAACTACCAATCGATTATCCAGATGGCTCCTTTTGAGGGGCTGTATGGTTGGTGATGTCGGTCACTGGTTGGATGGTTTGAGCTGGGAGAGGCTCGGTTATTGGGTGCGAATCTAGCGTAGGATGCCTTGGACAAGGTCATGATCATTTAGGAAGGCTTCGTATAGCTCAGTTCCGGCAAAAGAGTTATGCTGACCGTAAGGTTCGTGATTTAGCATTCATGGCCAGTCAACGGATATTGCGTTGGGTGTCACCTATGAAGGGCGTGATGAGATTGGGGAAGAGGGGAAAGCTTAACCCTAGGTTTATTGGCCCGTTTGAGATTCTTAATCGAGTGTGGGAGGTGGCTTACAAACTTGCGTTGCCTCCGAGCTTATCAGACATGCATCCAGTGTTTGATGTGTCCATGCTTCGGAACTATCACGGTGATCCATCCCACATGTTAGACTTCAACACTGTCCATTTGGACAAGGACTTATCATATGATGAGGAGCCGATAGCTATTCTAGACCGGCAGGTTCGTCAGTTAAGATCGAAGAGTTTTCTTTCTGTTCGTGTTCAGTGGAGAGGTCAGCCTGCTGAGGCATCGACCTGGGAGTCCGAATCCGATATGCGGAGCCGTTACCCCCATATTTTTCCCAACTCAGGTACTTCCTTCTTATGCTCGTTCGAGGATGAACGGTTGCTTTAGATGTGGAGGATGTGATGACCCAAAAGGTTATCACTTGTTTTAGAAACAAATTCACTGTCCCGAGGCCTAAAAACTTCCTTTTTACCTCACCTCGATTTGTGTGTGTGTGATTCGGACCTATATCCGGAAAGCCTTCTATGTGAAAATCTGAGAAATAGAAATTTCTAGTGTTAAAATTTGATTATGGTTGACTTTGGTCAATATTTTTAGCAAACAGACCTGAATCCATGTGCCGACGATCCCGAGAGGTCCGCAGTAAAATATAGGACTTGTGCGTATGCTCGGAAAAGAATTTCGAGGTCCCAAGTCTTAGAAATTAATTTTTGAAAGAAATTGTTTTGCTGAATTATCTAAGAAATGAAGAAAAAAATTAATGTTTGAAACCATGGGTATCGGGACCGTATTTTGTTTCTGGAGCCTAGTACAAACTTGGTGTAGTATTTAAATGATAACTGTGAAATTTGGTAAAAAACAGAGTTTATTTGACATGAGTTGGACTTCCGGTTGAAGAGTTATGAACTTTAAGTTTTCTTGATGAAAATGTTGAGTTTTGATGTTTAATTCATGGTTTTACATGTTAAGTTTATGATGTGATCGCACGAGCAGGTCCATATGATGTTTTTGAGTTAGTATGCACATTTGGTTTGAAGTCCCGAGGGCTCGGGTGAGTTTCAGGTAGTTTCCGGGATGTCCTAGGCTTAAAACATAGCTATTACAGGTTCAAAGAAGTGCATATCTCTGAACCCACTAGTGCGGTCCACATTGATTTTGTGCTGTCCGCGGTGGGGGCTTTGCGGCCACACTTGATCTAGTGCGGTCCGTACAGGTTCATTGGTTTGACTTCGGAAGCTTATATCATTTGATATACAAGGAATTTTGAGATATTCCAAAAATGAAAGATGTAACCCATCGTGTCTAGTTTCCAGAAAGGTAAAGAAATCAACATATGGATATCTGTAGAGAAAGTTATGGCCAGAATACTAAAGCATGTCACTGTAGTCAGCATTGTGAGCTCCGCCGCCGCATTCCCTTTTGCGCGGTCCGCACAGGGGGTCGGAGAGGGGTTTATTTAAACGGGAGTTTCTGTTATATCTCATTTTTTCAAAACCCTAAAAACATAAGAGGCGATTTTTCAAACAACCTTTCTTCTCCAAAACATTAGTAAGTGATTTCTAATTTTCTTTACTCCTTAACTTCTTTTCACAAGATTTCATCCTAGAATCTAGGGTTTTCATGGTGGAATTGGGAATTTTGGGAAAAAACCTACGAATATTGAAATTTGGGGATTTATACCTTAAATGGAGGTCGGATTCCAAAATCAATTATATATCCGGGCTCGAGGGTGAATGGGTAATCCGGTTTTGGTCCGAATTTCGGGTTTGGACCAAGCGGGCCCGGGGTCGGTTTTTGACTTTTTAGGAAAAACTTTAGAAAACTTATTTCCATGCATTAGAATTGTTTCATTTAGCATTTACAGATATAATTACGTAACTTGTGGCTAGATACGAGGGAGTTGGTGGTGGAATCAAGAGGTAAAGCGATAGTTGAGGCTTGAATTATGTTCGTGGCATCGAGGTAAGTGTTTGGTCTTACCATAGCTTGAGGGATTAGGAGTTGTGTCCTATTAGCTATGTGATATTTTTTGAGTACGACGTATATTCATGGTGACGAGTATCTATACGTTGGTAAAAAATATGCCCGTGAGTCTTATATTACGATTGTTAATTCTCTATTTGTACTGTTCATGCCTTTTGTGATGATTTCTATTGTTGGGAAAAGTTTGTGGAAGAAATGGTGATATTTGAACATTGAGGAGCATTTTCTCAAGTTGTGAAGTGAATTATGAAAGAATAATTGGCAATTCAACCTTATAGAGCATTGGCTCAAATTGTGAATCGAGTAGTGAAGTAAATGTGAAAAAGAGAACAGGATTATGGTATTGCTCCATTGCCGGGATGTTTTTGCTTTTAATGTTGTTCCCGTGCGGGGATGTTGTTGTTTTGATATTTTTCCCTTGCCGGGATTTTATTGTGATTCATTTATTTCCCTGCCCTTATTATTTGTGATTGTTATTTGGGTGAGGAAACATGTAAAGTATGAAGCGTGATGTCGTGCATTGTTTGGTGAGGAAGATTGTTAAGGCACGAAGGGTAATGCTGTGTCGCACGATATACCATTCCGTGCCTTTATGTTAGTGATTATGTGAGGTAAAAGCACGAAGAGTGATGCCGTGCCAATTATACTAATTTTGACGGTGAGGATGAGAGTAAAAGCACGAAAGGTAATGCTGTGCACTTGTCCTTGATTTTCCTGATTTTACTGGTAATTGAGTTATGGTGTTCTTTACGATTACTTACTGATTTCCTGTTGTTACTTGCTTTTCTTGTGATGTTATTGATTCCCTTGCCCAAATTTCTTTGTGATTGTTGCTTAGGTGAGGCAGAGTGTAAAGCACAAAGGGTGATGTCGTGCCTTATTTTGGTGAGAGACTGTTAAAGCACGACGGGTGATGTCGTGCATTGTTTTTGTGAGAGAGTGTTAAAGCACGAAGGGTGATGCCATGCACTTGTCTTTGATTTCTTGATTTTTATTGATAACTACATTATGGCTTCTCTACATTTAATTGCTGGTTTTCTGTTGATACTTCTTGTAACACGCAGCATGATCCCCCTTCCTATCTTCAATTGAACTGTGATGATACTTATATTTACTCATTGTTCTGCTATTATTATTCGATGTCCCCGCAGTATGTTTCCCCATCCCATCCTTAGCTGTACATTTTTGCTGGTATTGTTCCGTTATATATGATTTAACTGAACAGGTTTATTTTGGTAGTCTGGTCCTAGCCTCGTCACTACTTCGCTGAGATTAGGCTAGGCATTTACCAGCACATGGGATCGGTTGTTCTGATACTACACTCTGCACTCTTTTGTGCAGATCCCAGTACAGTAGATTATGGACCGCAGTGAGATTGTTGCTTCCGTTCATCAGGCGACCCGATGTATTCCTACAGGCATTCGCAGGCCTTGGCATCTCCTCCTAGATATTTTTCCTGTTTCTTTCTTCTATTTCCAGAGACATTGTTGTATTATTTCTTTGAGACCTTTATTTGTAGTATTCTTAGACGGTCTGTGAAATTGTGACACCAATCTTGGGTAGATTGATATGGAAAGATATTGGTAGCACTATTGAAACTTTAAATTTAGTCTTCCACCTATTAAATGTTGTTATTTATTAATTGTTGGTTCTAAATTGTTACTGAATTAAAAATGGAAACCAGGTGAATAACTCAATTGGTTGGCTTGCCTAGCTTTCACTAGTTGGCGCCATCACGACTTATGAGGGTGGGAAATTTGGGTCGTGACAAGTTGGTATCAGAGCTCTAGGTTACATAGGTCTCACAATTCATAGACAAGCTTAGTAGAGTCTGTGGGATCGGTACGGAGACGTCTGTATTTATCCTAAAGGCTACAGAGTTCGAAGAAACTTCACAAATATTCTTTCCTGTCATGCGAATTGATTCCTCAATGCTATTTGAAGTTCCACTCTTGTTCCTTCACGAATGGCAAGGTCACGTACCGCTTCTTCAGCGAGTTGTAGCACAGACCGGTGATAGATCAGCTACGTCTTCAGAGACTTGGTAGAGAGATTGTCGTTTGACTAGACCAATTGGGTCACCAGCTCTGACTTGGGATCAGTTTTCACAGCTATACATGGAGAAGTTTCTTCCCGTCACACTAAGAGAAATCTATCGGAGGCAGTTTGAGCGTCTCCAACAGGGTTCCATGACTGTTACACAGTACAAGAGCAGGTTTATTGATTTGGCTCGTCATGCTCTACTTATACTTCCCACTGAGAGAGAGGGTGAGGAGGTTCATTGAGGGGTTTATTCAACCTATTCGACTTCAGATTTTCAAGGAGACGGGGAGTGAGATTTCCTTTCAAGAGGCGGCCAATGTGGCCAGGAGAGGTAAGATGGTTTTATCGCAGGGAGGTGGTTAGGGGTCTGACAAGAGGCCTCATCAATCAGGAAGATGCAGTGGCACCTCGTCTGGAGGTAGAGATTCATATGGTAGAGGCCATCCTACTAGGCCTTTTCAGTTAGTACTTCAGGTTTCTTACGGTGCTTTCAGGTGGCTGTGGTTCTCACATGCAGTATTCAGATCAGCAGTCCTGCAGTGCACCACCAACTCCTATTAGTGCACCGCTGGTTCAAAGTTTTTTGGGTGGTCATTCAGGTCATCAGGGTTAGCAGTCTCAGCAGTCGTGGACTTATTATACATGTGGTGATATGAGTCATATTGCTAGATTTTTTCTTTGAGCATCAAGCAGCTCCCAGCATTCGGGTGCCCGTGCCATGGTTCAAGCATCGAGTGTTCCACAGCCCGCCCAGCCAGTTGGAGGTGTAGGTAGAGGTGCTATAGGTGGAGGTAGAGATGTTAGAGGTGGAGCTTAGGCCACTAGAGGTGGAAGCCAACCAGCAGCAGGCCGTCCCAAAGATGTAATTTAGGGTGGTGGGGCCCAAACCCAATGTTATGCTCTTCTAGCCAGGCCTAAGGCTGAGGATTCTGATGTAGTTATCATAGTGATTCTTTGAGTGCTCCTGTTTATGTGTCTACACTGGTGGGTGATTCTATTGTGGTAGATCATGTTCATCGTTCTAAGTTGTTGTGATTGGGGGTCTTGAGACCCGAGTAGATTTCTTACTGTTGGAAAGACCCGAGTAGATTTCTTACTGCTGGACATGGTTAATTTTGATGTCATATTGGGATGGACTAGTTTTGAGCACCTGATTTTTGCCACGCTTAAATTACTCCTATAAAATTCCTTAGAATTAGGATTTTTCTTTATTATTTGAATCTTTAAGAATTAATTACATGATTTTGTGCTTTGCATGCATTTTTGTGTGCATTTTTAGTTGCCATAATTCATAAAAAAAAGGGTACAAAAATGGTGCATTTGCATTTAGAATTCGATTTTATATTTTTAGGTTTACTAGCTAATTAATATTATTAAAATAAAAGAAAAATAACAAAAAATTAGTCCTTTTACAATTTTAAATTTTACATTTTACATTTTTTGGTTTAAGAATTAGTTAATGTTGGAAATTAATTAGTATAATCTTAGATTTAATTTGGGTCTTTTAGTTTTTGATTTACATTCAATAAAATCAGCAAATTCAAAAAAAATAAATAATAAGTAAAATACAAAAAAATAAAATACAAAAGAAGAGAAAAGAAGGAAATAAGTAAATGAAAAAGGCTGGCCATGTTTGGGCTATTTTCATGAAATTCCCAGCCCAAAACCCCTAAAATCGGACCAATTGACCAGGCCCAATCCCAAAATACCCGGTCCAGTCCCCCCCCCCCCCCCCCC